>BHFT01039582.1:0-95389 GCA_004320025.1 Laticauda laticaudata | reverse complement strand
CCACATAATATAATTTAGGAAATATTTAACTCACTGTCAAATGTATTAAAAGAAAGTTTAATTAGTTTTAGCACAGAGATTATGGTAACGTTTGTCTGTATGAATCTTTGTTTTTTTAGTCTGTATATTTGTATATTTTAATTTTTTGTATTCAATAAAGTTTATTATTTTTTTCTTAAAAAAAATATTTTAATTTCTCATTTTCCTTATTTTTCTCTTTGTATCTGAAAGTTATAAAAAAAACTAAAAACCCAAATTTGAAAGAACATCGTTATAGAAATGCTAACTTTTCCTTGCTATTTTTTTCATCAGAAAGCTTTCTACTACTTCCTAAAAGCAGCAAATGCAGGGAATGCATATGGGATGGCATTTGTTGGAAAGGTACATATTTTGTTTCCTGAGATCAGTTTCTGTTCATATTATTTTCTATTCCTTCCTATCAGAGGTGATTTTCAGCAGGTTCTGACCAGTTCTGGAGAACCGGTAGCAGAAATTTTGAGTAGTTCAGAGAACCGGCAAATCCCACCTCTGGCTGGAAATTTTACAATGTCCTTCCTGTGCCATGCCCACCAAGCCACGCCCACAGAAGTGATCGTAAAAAAATAAAAATCCAATTACTGTTTCCTATAAATAAAACTGGGTCAGCTACAAAATACAGAAAAGAAAAAAACAAAGGAACAGTGCATAACAGTTTCTTTGGGAATTTTTGTGAAGGTATTATATATCCATCAGCTAAACTGTATCCTTTTAATATACACAGATGTATTTAAAAGGAAGTAGTGTTGTGATTCAGAGTAATATTACTGCTTTGAAGTTTTTCACCATGGCAGCAGATAAGGTAATGTATTAATTTAAAAAAAATTTGCTTGAACTGCATGGATTTCAAAGAACTTGCAAATAAATATGTTCTTTTAATTTACCAAAGGAGTCTTGCAGAGAAAGGAGAAATATGAAAGCATATGTGAATGTAGCACTTCTACCTCGAAACTGTGAGCACACAGTTGAACTTCCAAAACACCATACCAATAATCCTACTGGACATACATAACATATATGGATAAAAATAATACTGAGATTAAATCTGATGCTATTGGGCCAGAAATGGATGGTGGAAAAGGAAAATAGTTTATTTAATGTACAGTGGGCAAGAATTAATTGAAACCCAATATGGAGAAACTTGTAAGAAAGATAATAAAGTTTAGTGTTCTGTATGCAAATAACCGGCTTCAAATAATGCATTCCCATTGGCTACTGAGAACGAAAAGGGATTGGTTCCTCTTGAACCATCCCTGCAGCCGCGGGAAGGCGGACAAAAATCAAACAACTGTGCATTCGGCTGGCAAGCCGGCCGGGGAAAATGTATAAAAAGACCGGCGCGGCTTGAGCCAATGTTCCTAATCTACCTCCTCGAGCCTTACAATAACAGACTTTCTGTTGGAACGCCGGTCTATTCCTCTGTTTTGTTCCGGACAAAACAGCCTGGGCGACAAGAGGGTCGGGGATCATCTGATCTCGCGAGACCTTGAGCAACGCGGTGAGAAAAAATTCAGACGCACAACAGAATGGCTGGAAACAAACGCACCACCGCGCCGCACCTTTTTAATCCCCAATGAGGAAGACTGGGTGTTCTGTATGCAGACCGCTTTCAGACTGTACCTGGATGAGCAAATGAGATGGACAGACATCTCCCGAAACAACGCAAAAGAGCCGTTTTTTCTAACGACTGCGGACCGAACACAATTTTTCAAAATGGCAAAAGCCCTGGCGAAGTCCCCGAGACATTAAGCAGCTAACCTGGCTTCCGACTCCCAGAAACTACTGAAAAACGCACTACCCACCAACGGTGTCAACACCTCGGGTACGACGGCACGAATTCTAGCCGGAGACGACGCAGAACAGAAGGTGAGAGACGGTAGCCAGTTTCGTGCCGCAGCTCCGACGATAGGGGCGAGAGTGCGAATCTTACATAACGTCGACGAGGCTATGAGAGACCGAGTACATCTTGGGGGCTAAGCGATTCAATGGCACAAAGCTGAAGCTACTGACACATAGGCTAAGGTACACCCTAGGTTGGAGGGGGGCCATCGCGGAAGCCACAGCCGCTGAAGCCGCGAAAGAAGTCGGCCCGTTACCGCATCGAGGCACGCATGAACAGCAAGCAGGGAGCGATTCAACAGAAACCCGGCCATCGAGAAGAGAAAGAGCCGGGCAAAGTCGGGCTGGCTGCATGCCTCCTCTGACGCTGCGTCCCAAATCTCCACCGGGCCGAGCTGCGCTTCGCCTTGCTGTGCAAAGCCATGGCTTTCTCACTGCTCAGCAAGCGAACGGAACCGGCTCTCAGCCTCCTCCTCTCAGCCGAATGCAGCCACGTTTGACCCTTGCGGGGAGAGGAGAGAGAGAGAGAGTGGGAGAGATCCTCTCAGGTAGAGATCTTCGCCTCGGAATGCGGCGACGCGGGAGTGGCCTGAAGCCAAGTGTCTGGCCTCAGGCAGTTCTCCTGTTGCAGGGAAGGAGCCCTGACTAGCCAAACACCACGGCAATTCCTACTACGCCAGGGCAGCAAGGGAGAAGGAAAAAGGCATGGTGGCAGCAAGGTCCTTCCCCATGGTATGAAGGTTGCCCCACAAACGCAGGCAGCACGCATATCCGGGCCATGCAAGTTACTTCCTTAAATGCAAGCCCCCCCCGCCATTCCCCCCATTTCGCATGTTTAATATGGGCCTTAATTTGGGGGGAGGGGCTTAATTCGATTTTCTAAATTGAATGCCTATAAAACATGGTGGGGCTTCCTATTGGTGGAAGCCATATTGTTGGAGAAACACGGTAGCTCCTAGTAAAGCCAATCTTATCTTATAAAACATTTCTTCTATCCATCATGTCTTGTTCATTTTAATATTTCAATTCTTATTCATTTTTGACTTGTCTCCCAAACTCCTCCCTTGGGTCTTTATCTCTATCTCTATCTCTATGTCTTTCCTATTTAACCTAAGTATTTCTTCCATCTTTACTATCTTTTGCTGCCAAGCCTTCAGAGGGTCTGTCCAAATTTCTATCTTTTTTTCAAGAATATCTTTCTGTTTATCAAGTACCTCCAGGTGTTATTTATTTCCACTTTCTCCTCTGTCTTATCAGTATTTTTCCCAGGATTATAGGAGTATAATGTTTATTCCATTCACCAGTAGCCTTCAGCTTAACTTTCAATGTTGCACAAAATTTGACAGATTCTGTTGATATTTATTCAGACAAATAATCAAAATTCAGACAAATAATTCCAGCATTTAAAAATGCCTTATTGTCAATAAAAAATAAAAATCCAAATTTTCTATGTTTTTAATGGTTTTGCGCTCTCCTTTTAGAATATTTTTCTTTGGGACTATGATTTCTCTCTCTGTGATTGTTTGCCACTTAAACTTTTCAAAAGTCTCCTTTCCATAATTTATTTTCTTTAGGGTAAGTTTTAGTTAAAAACAAAAAAAGGAACCTCACCTAGTTACAGTCACTGTTCATCTATGCCACTCCAGCACATTCTTTGTTTCTTTGGCTGTCCCAGCTTCATGACAGCCATAATGGCTGCCTCTCTTCTTCATCATCAGATGGGAGAGAATTAGCCCTGGGTCAAGCAGGAGACCTTCTACTCTCTGTGACCTGTAGGGCATCCCTCCACTCTTTGTCACCCCTACAGGGTGACTTTCCAATGAAGGGATTTGGCACAACTTCACGGAGTCCTGCTCCTCGCATCCAATAGCACTGCGACATCAACTGGAACAAATTCTCTTCCTGAGTTGCTTTCAAACCATGAAATACACTTATAGTCAGGTAATAGACCCAGTCCCACTTTGGTCTCTCTACACAAGCTCTTAGGGATAATTATGGATTATAATTTTCAGCCAGTGCTTTTTGGCCATATTAGCTGGGAATTATGGGAACTATAGACCAATACATCCAGTATTTTGGAGAAACCTAGTTGAGAAAAGGCTTAAGACTGGTCTACAACATTTTGCAGCCTATTCCACATGAATAGGCATCATAGCCAGACTTGGAAAAGTTATTTTAGCCCATTCCTGGCACTTCAATGGAATGACTTAACAATTCAAGGCTTTTTCGTGATACCTAAAATGTGTTGCCTGAATATAGCATTTCATTCTGTGTTGAAGCATTTTTTTTCTCCCAGACAGGAATCACTATTTTGTGTCCTGAGATTGTAAAGAATGAACATTAGCAATGGGAAAGCCATCACACAAATGAGAATTGTAGAGTTGTAGAGCTTTGGCTCTTGATTTCTTTATCTAAACCATGTCTAGAAAATAATGATAGAATTCAAGTAAGTAATGACTCATAATTAGAACCTTCTGCTGTCTGATGTTTTTCAACATGAAACATTTTAAAGTCTTTGGTTCAAATCCAACACTGTCTCTTCAGGACACTCAAACAAAATGACCCTAAAAAAGCTCTATAATTGTGTTCTTTCTGGAAAATATATGTATATGTCTATGTAGGGGTAAAACTATCAGTTGCGGTTTCCAGTTGCTTTATTTTACCAAAGCAATTTGCTATTTTTAGAAATTGTTTTTTTATGTTTAGGATATACATTTAGCTAGAAGATGGTATGACTTGGCAGCTGAAACCACCCCAGATGCTGTCATGCCAGTGTTCCTTGCATATGTAAAACTCGAGACTATGCATGTGCTTACATATCTGCCACTTCTTAATGTAAGTCTGGTTTATATAAACATTATAATAATGTTAGCTGTATGTATCAAAACTCAAGAGAAATACTGGATTTAGCTGTTTATTTTTTTATACATATGTTGATGTCATTAGTAGCTGTCCAAATCATTGAAGTCCAGGTCTTGTAGTCTTAGCTGTTCCAGAATACTTTCTTTATGAAACAGTTGTTGCTTTCCATTTATAATACTTGCTGTTTTTAAAGCTAGGTTGGTATTAAACAAATGGTGATGTTTATTTTAAATGTTAAATGCCAAAACTGAGATATACTGCAAATAATATTGTCACAGCAGATAACAAAAACTGTAGATAATCTCAAAAAAAGCATTTGGCATATCTGCCAACATCCACCTGCTGTCTTGAACATGTGTAAAAACCAAACTGAAACCTACACATAGGCAAACGCCTTTCCTATGTATACCAAGGCAAAGCTGCAAATGACAGCAAAAGCTTGAGAAAACTGCATTCCAAATCTGTATGGCTGTGGATGTATTACCACTTACTCATATTAGCAGATGTTCATTGTTTACCAATAAAAAAAATCACAACAATATTTAGGAAGTATGCACATTAGTTTTTAATATTAATATGGCCTCTCGTGTTAGTGTATTTGATAACTCACTGTATAAAGTTGACAGATTGTTAGACATTATTGTTTAATATTAAACCAACGTGTCAGGTTTTTGTCAAAACAGCAAGCAACGATGCCTTTATTGTTTCCATTAGATGCCCAATAAAAGAAAGGCAAGGAAGGAAGTTGACATTGATACTATATTAAGTTGAAGGGAATCATATGAAGGATCAAGCAAGGCTTTAACATTTCATTAACACATTTAATTAATAAATGAATTTGTGGTGTTAAAGGAAAACAAAGAAACTGAGATTATTCCTGGCATAAGCAATAACTTCAAGAAAGATGAGAAGGACGTAAATGCACAGAGGATGGTATCAATGTCAGTGAGAAATTACACAGTATATAAAAATGAGTACAGGGGAAGAGCATATTATCAAATTCATATTGCAAAAATGGACTTCAGCACATTTCCTGTCTGTGTTTCATGTGTAGATTTGTTTTTATGGTTTGTAGACCATGATTTATCTAGTGCATTGTGTAATGTTCCTAAGCAAGGTTTAACATACCATTTCGTATTATGCTACGCCAGGAACAGAAAGATATTTGTGGAGTCACTGGAGTAGTTCATACATTAATCAGTTACATATATTGATCTTTCCCTCCTGGAAATTGGTGGGTGGGAAGGAGTTGCAGAAGAGGGCCTTTCTTACAACCCAAGATTTGACAGTTCCTTTGCAGCACAGAAAGGAACAGTCACTAACTGTGGGTGATGATGCATACAAAGTAAAAGGACGATGCATTACAAAAGAGCTTGAACATTGTTGAAATGTTAAATACTCAAGGGATGGGCAGAGTCAGCATGAAAAATAACAATTATATACATAATTATGAAAGTTGGAGGGGAGGCAGGCATTTGAAAGAGAAAACAAGGAAAATGGTACAAAGAAGAAGCTCCAGCAGTCTAATAAAAATATGACATTCCAGCCAGGGTTTTAGTAAAAGGAATAAAAGATCAGTATACCTTGAAAAGAAAGGAAAAAGAAAGAAAGCTATTGAAGCCAAATAATTTTTTGGGAGGAAAATTAAGAATAAATTCTAGAACCTCTAAATCAGTGCAACCAAGGACATTGTGGAGGTATTAAAACACTTCTGGAAAGATATTACACTCCAATCTTAGCATGATTTACACAAAAGGAAGACTTATTGAGACCAGTGGGAATATATATTCTCAGCAAAAGGTTGCATTCAACCAGTTAACCAGTCAGAAATATATCTTGCTGGGTTTCCACAGCACCAGTAAAGTACTTGTTGTAGCTAAAAAGGAAAAAAGTAAGACCTTAGTACAAAATATATCCATAAGAAGCACTTTTTGTATATACATACACATATAGACATTTTTTTATTTCCTTCTCTTCAACAGCTTACTGCAATCTGGAAACTGACAGTAAGGCTAGTCACATCAGGCCGATGGATTGCAAAACGTATGTAAAAAGGACAACAGCGGACGAGCAAAATTTTCCATCCGTGTTTATCTGCTCTCAAAAGTGCCCCAAAATTTTGCATAAACAGAAGTGGACAACGACAGAAAGCACGAACTGCTGGGAGGAATGTGCGAGGATGTTAAGGCCCGTCACACTGGCCGCGGAATGGCAAATGTTTGTAAAAAGGACACAGACGGACGCAGCCAAAATGTTTCCATCCGTGTTATCTGCTCTCTCAAAAGTGCCCCAAATTTACATAACCAGAGCGGACAAACACGGAAAAAACGGACGGGGGAGGACGTAGGGCCGGATGGAAAGCGGATGCTCCATGGAAGCCTAGGCGGATGGAAGCGATGGAGCGGATGGCACATCCGCAGGGCTTCCGGGGAGCACAGCAAAGGGCGGACGCGGAAACAGAAAGAGCGGATGCAAGAGTGGATGCTGAGCGGATGAAAGCGGGATTGCAGAGCGGAAGCCTAGTGGAAGCCTAGCGGATGCCCTAAAGCGGCATGCCTAGCGATGCCTAGCGCGCAGTTTTTGCCCCCCAAGCGTTCAAACTTGCACATGCAGGGGAGAGGATTCATTGCGTCAGCCCGTGGATATAAAAGGAAGCAGCTCGCAAGCAAGGTCACCATTCAGAGGAAAGACCTGCTTCAAGACAATTAGCTTGCCAGCCAGCCAGCCAGCCAGCCAGCAACCACAACAAACCATGGGGAAGAAACGGAAGCCTCTGCCATCTGCTGCCGCCCTGGCAAGAGGACCAGGGCCACCCTCCCACCCCCTGGCCCTGACTCTGCTTCTGCTCGGGCTTCTGCTGCCGCGGGCTGCGCTCCTTCTGGTTGTCGGGCTCTTCTGCTTTGATGTTGCTTCTGGAAGATGGTGCTTCTGGCTGATGCTGCTTCTGGTGGTGGTGCTTCTGCCCGTGATTCGTGCTTCTGTTGGTGGTGCTTCTTGCTGGTGCTTCCTCTGCTGCACCGTTCCTGGTCCTGCTGGTCCTGCTGTGGTTGCTTACTCTACTTGCGCTGCCCTGGTCCTGCTGGTCGAGCTGGTGCTCCTAGGTCCTGCTCGTGCTCCGTGGTCGCTGCTGTCTGCTATGCTCCTGGTTCCTTACTCCTGGTGCTGCCTGGATCTTGCTGGTGCTGCTGGTCCTGCTTTTGGCTTGCTACTGTTGTTGCTGCTGCTGGTGGTGGTGGTGTGGTGTGGAGGAGCAGCCCCTACAACCTCGAAGCCCTCTGATGAGGGCCCAATATGGTCCTGCCAAAGGGAGGAGGGCAGACGCCATGAACGGGAGAGAGCAATTACACAATCGAAGCAGGAACAGGAGGAGGAGGTGCTGGCAGTGGCCGAGGGAGAATGAATATCTTTTGGGGAAGGGACAACAGGCTCTATTTGAGACACCAAGAGGCAAGCAGGCTGCATTATGCAGGAGAAGGCCGGAGAGCGCTGGGCTACATTTCGGGAGGTGCTCCTCAGTCCTGGTGGAAGCACATGCACACCTGGTACGGGAAGCTGCACCCTCAAGTAAAATCTGGCCAGGGCCGCGGTCAAGCTTGACGGACAGCAGAGACCTACGTGATGGCCAAGTGCGCAGCTTCTTGGCAGGTGGTGAGATCCGCCACCTCGAGGAGTAGCCCTCCTGACACGCCTCTCTCTCAGGCAGGCCGCTGAGAGCCAACCTCCTTCTGGCAAAAGTCAGCTCCTGTGTCCAGGCAGGTATCTGTGGAGTCATGCCATGACGAAGCGACCCCCCGACATGCTGTACTACCCCTGGGGAGCGGTTGAAGACCCCGACGCAGTGGGAGAAAGGTAGACGCAATTCCACCACAGCCCAACGGCATCACGCCCAGCTCCACCTCCAGCAGAAAGGCAGAGAGGCAGACCGAGGGGCCAGACCCACACTGTGCTGATGGCCTCCATCCTCAACACCGATGCCCCATCCTCAACCGCAAGCCCTTTCTCACCTACGTCAGCGCAGACCCTCTATGAAACATTCGAGAACCACCAGTAGCCAGCGTGGTGAAGGAACAGGATCACCGATTCTCTTCACAAACCCTCCAGACCAAGAATGAAACCTGCTCTCCACCCAGTCCAAGGCCTGCTTCCTCCACCAGGTGAATGTCACTGCCCTCCCCAAGAGTTTTCCACAGGCCCTACCCCACGCAAAGGCTTATGGGTTACCAGGAGGTCCAACAGCACAGGGCAAGCCCTTCCAGTCCAGGCACAGGTACATCGCGATGCACGCAGTGCCACTAGATGCCACCGAGGTTGCCACCCACGCCACAGATGCCACCACGCCCAGTCCTTATCCAATGCAGGACCAGACCAGCCCCACTACATTGCTCCCTTCCTCCACCCCCACACCAAAAGCCCATGGCCTCAGTACATCTGTCATCGGTATTGGGGCTGGACACCCCATGTCATGGAGGAAGGGGCTCTTCACATTCACGGGCTGAGGCGCCAGCTGTTGAGAGCTTCCTCAACACACCGTCCCCTGTTGTCCTCTCGGGGCCAGGCACCCCAGTGGCACCTCAGACCAGCACTCCAGCAGCAGCCACCTTCCACACAACCTGGACCCTTCACCCCTGAAGACTGGGCACACCCTCAGAAGTGACCAAAAAGAGTGAAAGCAGACTGGGGTGGCTACCTGGTTTGACTTTTTATTTTGCTCCTTGGACACTTCACATTGGGTTCAGTTTTTCTTTTTTACAGCTTGTTATTAACAAGATTTATGTTTGCTTCACACACGCTTTGCTATCATTTATTTTTGTATAAGTCTTGGAGGAAACTTTTTATAAATGGTTTAAGCCTTTGAATGCTTTGTGGGATGGGCAAGATACCTGTGGGATTAGGCAGGGATCTACCTTTGGGTGGTAAGGAATAGCAGTGGTAGGCAGGGAATCTTTGCGGATTGGGTTAAGATAGCTGTGGGATGGTGTTGAATATCTGTGGGATGGGCAGGGATACCTTTGGGTATGGGGTTAAGATAGCTTGGGATGGGTTGAGATAGCTGTGGGATAGATAAACCTCCCAGTGCAAGCATAGTGGATCCATGTTCACCTCCCCAGTGCCACAACCTATGGCCCTTTAATTATCAATAATAATGTAATCAACTCATCACACATGTCATAACAAAACACAACTCTTTATTAAATGCCCTGTTCATTGTAGGCGCACCCAACATACCATGCCCATCTCATCATGTAATGAGACAGGCTGAAGGAAGCATCCCATTAAGCATCTACCATACCTGTCTTGCCACATCCACTGCCTCCAAGTGGGAGTGCACCAGTGTCCAGGACGGTGGTTGCGCCTCTTCTCCTTCACGTGAGGCTCTGTTGGGGCCTTGTACATCCTCAAAGTGTCCTATCAGATTTAGTCCTTGCCCCCATTCACCATGCTCTAATGTCCCCCATTTGCGCTTGTTCGGAGGTCCAACGAGCACTGGTTTCTGCAACACATGGGTAGCGGGTGGCGCATGAGATGTGGCAGGATGCAGCAAGCTTCCACGATTTCTCACGGTCTCTGGGCGATGCTGCATGGTGGCTGAGAAGTACCTGGTAACCTGTTGGCCAGGATGCAAAGGCGTTCTCCACCATCCGCCTTGCCTGGGACAGGCTGTAGTTGAAAAGATCCTCCTTTCACGGGTGAGCCATCTGGAAGTTTAGGGGCTTCATGAGGTAGGTTCTGAGGGAGAAGGCGTCGTCTCCCCACGATGAAGTAGGCAATCTGCGTGTCGTGGCAGGGGTCTGGATTCTGGGAAAGCCCAATGATGAGGTTTGCGTTTCCAGCCCCTCCTTGAGGTGCCACTGGCGTTGTATACCTGGGCATCTGAAGCTTACCGTTGCCTGAGATTCGATATACATGAACTTGTAGTCAGCATTTGACCATGGCAAAGAGATGATGCTGAAGAAGCCCTTGTAGTTGAAATAATGGACGCCCGAGCTTGCAGGAGCTTTTCAGGTGCTTCTCGTCTATGGCTGCCAATGGTGTGGGGAAGTGTCCAACTTCTGATACCACTGCTCTGCAAACTCTTCTTTCCAGCCTTTTCTTCAGCTGGAGGGCACTGAGGAGCTTCCTCCAGGTATCTTCGATGATGGCCTGCACCATTTCTCTGACCAGCAATACTGATGGTTGTTGTGTGGCACCCTCCAGCCGTCACTGTCATGCGGAAGGTTGGTGTTTGCCTTGGTCAACCTGAGTTCTCAGCCCGCTCACAACCTTCGTCAAACATGGTTGGAGGGCATTCCTCATGAAGTTCTGGAATGCATTGAGGGTCTTCGTTCCATGAGCTCCCACCATCAGCTTGTTCGTACAATCCGTACTCTGCTCTTCTCCCGATCATCTTCAGACCAGACCACTTCTTGACCACTTCCTTTTCTTTCGCCGGTAGAACAGTTGAAAGAGCCTGGAGATGGTTTTGCACGGTTTGCAGAAGCAATGGTGGCGCTACCCAAAACGGACTGTGTTAACGAGTCCAGCGTGCGACCATCAATGGCATGCTTGTGGAAGAGGCAAGAGCCAGATGGAAGGCTGCAGAGGTCTGCACAGCAGGGCTGCTGGACTGAAAGTGAGATCCAGGTAGTTCCTCCCCTTTTTATAGCAAATATAGGTTTCCCCGTTATTGTGTCCTTTGCGATCCTCTAGGCACTCCTGCAGACATCCTAAATATCTCCGAGATATGTCCCTCTGCAAACGTTTTTCCATTATTAAATGCTTCCTTTCGAAGCTGCATCCCACTTTCATCCTTTCTCCGTCCATTGCTACTAACGACTGCGTTGTCGCGTTCATGTCCTTTTTCTTCCTCCCTGTGTCGCGTTTTTGCTGGAGCGCACTTTGAGTTGCGCGATGCGCAACGGATGCCTAGCAGATATAGCGGATGTGTAATGGATGATGACGGATGTTAGAACGGATGTTCCCCGTATGCGTTGTGCGGATGCAGAAACGGATTGCGTTGGATCCATTTTCCGCTCAAAAGTCGATGGATTTGCTGGACGCATAGAGAGGATGAAAAACGGAGGGCAGTGGAGTACAGAATGGCATGAATCGCGACTAACCAACGGATTGGCAAAGTGTTTCTCTCGCTTTACATCCTCCTTTCCATCCGTTGGTGCAGTGTTGAACATGGGCTTTTCTAAGCAGATTGCGTCAATGGAAAGTCGCTAGCAGATGGAAGCGGATGGAAGCCGCTGATGAATATATCCAAGAGCTTCCGGAGGAGAGAACAGCCGCAAGCGGCAATGCCGCAGCGGAAGGAGCGGTATGGCAGAGCGGATGCGAGCGGGATGACACGGATGCATCACGGGACGCCTAGCGGAGCATGCCGTCAGCGGAATGCCAAAGGCATTCACTGCGCATGCAGGGGGGATGCATGCGTCAGCCCCGCAGAATAAAGGGAAGCAGCTTGCAAGCCAGGTCACCATCAGAGGAAAGATGTGCTTGCCAGGACACATCTCTTCAACCAATAACAATGGGAAGAAGAGGAATGCCTGTGCCCTACTCCTGCCAGCCGCTGGCAAGAAGGACAGGACCACCATTCCCACCCCCTGGCGCTGACTCTGCTTCTGCTGGGGCTTCTGCTGCTTGGTGCTGACTCTGCTGGTGCTGGTGCTTCTGTAGGTGCTGACTCTGCTGGTGCTGCTTCCTGGTCCTGCCTGGTGCGCTGGGTGTGCTGGTGCTGTTGCATGGTGTGGTGGTGTGTGGTGGACCAGCCCCTAGAAACCTCAAAGCTCCTCCTGATGAGGGCCCAGAATGCCCTGCCAGAGGGAGGAAGCAGGCATTCGCAAAGAAAGGGGGTAGACGGAGACAGTTACTCATTGTCCAGTAGCTCCAGAGTCAGCTCCTGTGTACCAGGCAGGTACTTGCCGGACACGTGCGCCTGTCTATGTGTGTGCAAGCCCCCCGCGGCTGCTCCCCGTGGCGAGCCATGAGACCCCTCTAGCGCACGTTAGCGAGACGCTACAACGCAAACCCACACCATACACCGGCTCTACAGAACTAGGAGAGCCACCGGAGGGGGATCGAAGCCATCAGCTCTAGTAGCGCTTTGGAGTCATCAGGACACCCTAATCGAGCATGCCGATGAGCTCCCTCGCTGTACAGACTCCCTGCAGACTGGACCCTTGACAGTTGGGAAAAGGCCCACTGACCCTCACACCCCACTACTCACAAAGCAGCGACAGCGGCAGAGCACACTGCATCTTGGAGATCAGTGGACACAATCAAGAACAGCGTAGATCTCCTCTCAGCTGTACACTTCGACATACCATCCTCTTACAGAAAGCCTCCTCACCTACGGACCATACCCTCATGGAAATGCCGAATCCCAGTACCAGGTGATCAAGGAGAGGATCACAGGTCTTCTGCACACCCTCCAGGCCCAGCTGAACCTGGTCTGTGAACCCAGTCCAGGTCTGCTCCTCCACCCCAGGTGATGTACACCCCTTCCAAGCTTTCAACAGCCCCTCACCTACCAAGGCTACGGCTACCAGGAGTTCCAGCAGCAACAGCACCCTTCCCAGTCCAGGCACAGGTACATCGCACACCACAGGTGCTACCGATGCCACCGATACCACTGATGCCACAGACGCACCAGGTGCCATCGATACCACCGATGCCACCAATGCCCACAGATGCCACGACACCACAGATCCACCGACGCCACAGACTGCCACCGATGCCTCACCTCGCTCACACTGCAGTCCAGACAGCCCCACTACACTCCTCCTTCCTCCTCCCAACAGCCAAGCCCGGCTCAGAACATCTGTCATCGGTCTTGGACTGACATCCCATGTCATGGAGGAAGGGCCCTCTCAACATCACGGGACTGAGCAGCTCTCTGGAGCTTCCTCCACACACCATACCTGTTGTCCTCTCGGGGCCAGGCACCCCAATGGCGTCTCATACCAGCACTCCAGCCACTGCCACATCCACAGCACCTGGACCCTTCACCACCTGAGACCATGGGCACACCTCAGAGTGACTGCCAGAGACTGGGTTGCTACCTGTTGACTTTATCTTTGCCTTGGCACACTTTACTTGGTCATTTTGCTTTTAACAGTTTATAAAGTCTTGTATACAGTAAAAAAATCTTGGTGGAAACTTTTAGAAATGATTTAAGCCTTTGCATGCTTGTGGGATGGGTAAGGATACAGGGGGATGGCAGGGATACCTGTGGGATGGGTAATAGCGTGGGATGGGTAATAGCTGTGGGATAGATAAGCCTCCAGTGCAAGCATAGTGGGACTGTATGGTCCACCCTCCCAGGTGCCACACCTATGCGCCCTTTATTCTCAACAACCAATTTTATCATTCATCGACACATTTCAACATAAACACAACCTTTATTAAATGCCCTGTTTCATTGTAGGGCCACCCAACATACATGGCCCAATCTCATCAGTGTGATGAGACAGGCTGAAGGAAGCATCCATTAGCATCTACCATCTGTCTTGCCACTCCACTGCTCCAGCTGGGGAGTTGCACCAGTGTCTCAGGAGGTTGCGCTGCTTTCTTCCCTTCATGTGTAAGCTCTGTTGCGGGCCTTGTACATCCTTAATCGTCTATCCAGGTTTACTCCCTTGCCTCCATTCACCAGGCTCCATGTCCCCATTGCCTTGTGCGCGTCCACGAGCCTGTTCTGCAACCACTGGGTAGCGGGTGCGCATGAGATTGTGCAGGATGCAAGCTTTCACGATATTCCTCACGGTCTCTCTTGGCGATGCTGCATGATGGTGACGAAGTACCTGGAACCTGTTGGCCAGGATGCCAAAGGCGTTCTCCACCACCCGTCTTACCCTGGAAGCCTATAGTTGAAGATCCTCGTCTTCACGGGTGAGGGCATCTGGGAAGTGTAGGCTTCAATGAGGTAGGTTCTGAGGAGAAGGCGTCATCCCCCACGATTGAAGTAGGGCACATATTGTGGTGTCATTGGGCAGGGGGTCGGTGATCTGATGAAGCCCATGATGCTAGCGTTGATCCAGCCCTCCCTTTGAGGTGACTAGGTTTGTATATCCTGAGGCATCTGAAGATGACCCGTTGCCTGAAGCATGCGATGAGTACATGAACTTGTAGTCAGCATCGACCATGGCAAAGAGGATGATGCTGAAGAAGCCCTTGTAGTTGTGATAAGTGGACCCTGAGTTGGCTGGAGCTTTGCAGGCCACGTGCTTCCCATCTATGGCTCAATGGTGTGGGGGAAGTTCCCACTCTGATACCACTGCTCTTGCAACTTTCTTCCAGCCTTCTTCAGTGGAGGGGCACTCTGGAGGAGCTCCTCCAGGTACTTCTTCGATATGGCCTGCACCACTTCTCTGACCACAATGCTAATGGTGTTGTGTGGCACCTTTTCAGCCATACTGACTATGTTTCTGGTGTGGTCCCAGAGGCCAGGTGGCACAGGATCAGTTGCCACCTTCAGTCCAGGGTCGCAGGCTGGGACGGAATTTAGTGTTTTGCCTTGGTCAACCTGGGGTCTCAGACGCTCAGACAACTTCCGAAACTATGCGCTGGTGGCATCCTCATGATAGTGCTGCAATGCATCCAAGTGTCTTCATTCCTCAGCTCCACCATCAGCTTGTTCATAGAGTCCAAATTCCACTCTCTTCTCCATCCATCTTCGGACTCTGACAGGCTCTCTTCGGACTCCATCTTCGGACCCAGACAGCTCTTGGACGTCTCCTTCTTCTCCTTGCGTAGAAAAGGTGAAACAGTCTGAACAGAGCTTGGTTCTGGTGTTGAATGAGTGGTCAAATAATTTGTTTAAAAAAAAGTGGTCTTTTTTAGCACATAGTCACAGGCTCCATAGTCATTAAAATATTCAAGGAATAAGTAGCAGTGGCAGGTGAAAATAAGGGAAAAACAAGTCAGAAAACTTGCAAGTTCCAAGATACACAAGAACTCCCAGTCATCCTAGAGGTCTGTCTTGTTGACATTCTTCCTTTTAGCAGCTCCCTTCATACTCCATCTCTGCATCAGCCTGATATCTTGAAATGGCTCATGAGATATACATGCTTATGCTCTTAACAAGGAAAACAAAACTTTGATAGGGGATCTGAGTGTTCCCACTGCAATGTAATTCTCACAGCCAGAAACACTAATGCCCATTCCCCTAGACACCATGTCATCTACACCCAGCTGACATGCAGAAGGCCATGAAGAGCTTTGTTTATTTAATGTGTGAGTGAATGGAGATATTTTCAGAAAGCAACCCTACTACAGCTAGTTTCCCATTTCATTTCATTGCTGACTCTTTCATTCTAGCATGTTAATGCATCTTAGTTTTAATCTGGCTTCCTGAACAAGTAGCAGGAGTGGAGTCCGTGTTGCATTCTGCCCTAAATCATAGCCTTCAACCTAGAATGGCCTGGCTTACAAAGCAGGCTAAGCCAAAATCAGATAAATCACACTGTGATTTAATATACCTGTGAGTCCACTCAGTGTAAATGTCACCTTTTAGTGGGACTGATGTTTCACTGGTTACAAATATTAAAAGGCAAGAGAATAGTGGCTACATAAAGGAGCAGAGACTTATTCTTCTTCGAAAAAAGAAGCTGAGATATGATTATTCCAGGTGTTATTCTGGAAAAAGACTACATATAGACACACATTTGAATAACATGTAGTGAACTTTCAAAAACCAGGGAAAATTTCAGATATGACCTCTTGAGCTCCTTGACATACTCAATGACTTGTAGAAGTATTATGCAGAATTTTTTTCTAACACTAATTTATAAATGTTATAATTCTGCTTATTTTTAACTCACATTGTTCTGATTATTTAACGTAACTATATATGTTCAGTACATAAGAAGTATTTGCAGACTGAAACTAATCTTGATTTTGTCAAACTACAGTAATATATCTCTAAAAACACTCAATTCCCTTAAAGCAATAGCCTTTACATGATTTCTGCACCATATTTGAAGGGGTAAGACAATACATTAATTCTCTTGACCACAACTTATATATAGCATACATAAGGTTGCAAATTAATTAAAAAATGGGTCCAATTGATGTTAAGGTATCATTTTCAACCTTAACACTGGTGGCATGAAGATTCATACATTGCATATGAGAAGTTATTAACCATAATTTGTTGAACATACCACAGTAGCCTGGTTTGTATATAATACAAAGCTATAAGTGAGCTTGTGTATCACGCTAAGCCCAAATGTGTAAGCTGTTTTTAATTGTTTTAGTATTATGTAAACTGGGCCACAGACATTTAGGCCAGTCTGTTTAATTAAAGGACAGAAGAAGAATCCACATCTCCTGAGTTCAGCTGTACAAAAGGTGAATGAAAGGATATTATAGTTTAACCAATCAAGCTATGCAACCATGCCCTTCTAAGGATAATTCTTGCATTTAATTTCATTTTGCTAATATAAGACATCAGTCAGAGGCTTCCACAGATAATTATCAGGCTGTTATATTTCTTTCTAGTTCATAATCCTTAGCTCTTTGATGAACACCAGGTCAACAGACTGAAATTAAGTACAACAGAATGTAATCATAAAAACTGCACAGTAATAGGATGTGGTCGGGGTGGGATTCTACCAGTTCACACCTATTCGCAAGAACCAGTTAACATTGTAAGCAGTTTGGAGAATCGGTTGTTAGAAGAAATTACTGGCCTAATCCTGTAAGGAAGGCAGGAAGGAAACATTCTGGTGTTGCTTACAGAAACTGCCTTTCCGTTAACCCTTATTACATTCTTGGCAGGACTAGACTTCCTGTCTCAGGAACGTCTCTGGAGTTTTTTTTCCACTCCTTTGCTGGTACTTTGCTTGTGTGGTGTGACCATTCAAAGTTACAATGGCACTGAAAAAAGTGACTTATGACCATTTTTCACACTTACAACTGTTGCAGCATCCCCACAATCATGAGAGGCCAGGTGAGGAGATGCGTGCCTCGATGTGAATGATATTGAGTTGGCCACGCCCAGCCAATAACATGACCAAGCCATGTCCATCTAGTCACATGACCAGCAAGCCACGCCCACCAGTCCACAAAATTGGTTGTTAAAAAATTTGAATCCCACTTCTGGATGGGGTAATAGGAGTACTGAAATGTAGTTTTGAAAATGTAAAAAGATAAAATATTTAGGACATCTAAAATGATCAAATGGATTTTGCTTCAACTATTTGAGTGTTTAGACACTTATTCTAAATGTTTCTTCTTGTCTCCTTGTTCCAAGCTCAGTAGCATTAACTGACATTTTGCACCATTAAGTTAAATACAATTGTTGGTAGCCATATAGCATAACAAAGAACTACAAGGATGGGATTCACACAATATACTAACTTCCAAATAAGCCAAACTAATTTTGAGTACAGATGTGCAAAACTTTTTGAATTTGAAGTGTTCCATCCATATTCTTGGCTTGATAGTCTTGATAGAATCAGATCCATCACCCGAACCCTTCCAATTAGAACAAGGAATTTGAAGCTTTAGACTGTTTACACACCTATAATATTGAGCATTATTGTGAGTATGGAAACTCTAAACAGGCAGTAATAGACACTTAGGACAAGTGTATGCAGTTGCAGGCAGCCATCTTGATGTGTGATTGATTCATTCAGAGTTCAGCAATACTGCAACTTAAATATTTTGAACAGCTGAAGAACTGCTTCACTGAGTTCCTTCCAGCAATTTCTGAGTATTTAGTTTTTCCATACATCAGTTTCCCCATATCATTGTGTGATTTCATCTCCTCCACATTAGAAGAAAAATTATGGATTATTATACATCTGGTCGATCCCAACTTGCCATGCACACCAAAAGTGAAATGGACCTCCTTTTAAAGGAAAATTAGACAACCCGTGACCCATTGTTTTAGATATTTTCTTCCCAAATTCCTCAATGCCTTCAATAATGGCAGAATTTCTAATGTACTGCTTTCACTGGAAAATTCAGGGAAATGTTTATAGTTATATCTTCACTTGAAAATAGCCCCTTGTTGAACTGCATAGCATAAACATGAGTTGACCATAGGAAATATTTTATAATATTCTATGTTACATTCCTGTATTATGTCACACAAATGTTTCATGGTGATTTTTACATCATAAAATGCTTTATAACATTTGCCAAATTTCAATTCCATGGCTGTTATGTGTTTTGGATTTGGGCACAATCTGTAAGTTAGACCATTTGATGTACCTTGGTTCAAAAATTGTTGCTCTATGATGCACTGTTTCGCCCAGTTAAAGGATACAGACACAAGAGTTTTGGTAGTATATAGGTCAGTTGATTAACTTTTCCAAATTATCCCTCCCCACTGGGCTGGATTCTCACAACCTAATAGGCTAACATGTGACTGGTTTATTTGTAGATCATATGTGGAGTTAATTCTGGTAAACTACGGTTCAGTTAAATGTGGAAGCACAAGATTTATTTTATACACAGCAGGTACACATGCACATATATACAGTAGGAGGAATTAAATGTAGCAGTTCTGCAAAATCATTGAAGCCATAATATTGCAATCAAATATTGCAATCAAAGCCATAATATTGCAATCAAAGATTTTTTTACTGGAAAAAAATAACAGTTTTAACAAATGCAAAAGCTAGAATAAGAAATAGTGGTAGATCTTTGAATAATGTTGCTACAAGTCAACATGTATGCCTGACATAACTGTCTAATGCAGCATAAAAAACTCTTTTATTTTAGATAGTTGAGAAATTTATTTTGACAGAAAATGGTTGCAACCAAGAAAACATCTGGATCTTTATTATTTTGGTTGACATATGAATGTCCCCAGGGTGGCAAGATGGGGAAATGCCTCTGCATCATATTCTACAAGTGGCTCAAGTTAACATCTCATTGTACAATAATACATTTCTCTAATGATATCATAATGCATGTGATGTCATTGTAATAGTTACCTATGGGATAACCATACAAATAGAAGCCCACTATTCCTTTATTCTTAGCATAGCCTACTGTATACCATTTACATTTCATCTCAACTCTTCACTGATGGACCTTGGGCTCCTAGCCAACAATTTAAGTCTTAAGTCTTTAAGATGTGGCCTGGCATAGTGAAATTACATGGCTTTCCTTTTATCAAACAGCCCACTACATAACAGAGGGCACATTATCTCACAGAAGGTGCAAGAATCGCAGCAGAAAGAATTGACCTTCCAGGACTCGTAGGAGCAACTATCCAAGTCTCTTCTCCATCATTCATTTATTCTTTTATTGAACAGCTAAATCTCTCATATTTTCACGTGGGCAAGCAATATGTGCACAGAAGTACACACTATCATTTCTCTGGATGTACTCAGATCAAATTGGCAATTTTGCTATTACCATTTGCATATAAAAATACAGCCACTGCATGGTAAACAGGAATATAGACCCCCTTTTTTTCCTGGGCACCAAAGTAGTTTTGGGGAAAATAATGTCTGTCAAAGTTAAATGATAACTGTTAAATATCCAACAGGCTATGTACAATTTGTATTACTATATTTTATGTCAAAGTTTTTTTTTTGCCTGAAATAAGTTCATTTATTTTTCTCAGATCTCCAAATGATGCTGTTGCAGAACCTCTCTCTGCTGGTTGTGCCTGAAAAGGAGAAAGAAGTTGCCATTTTAAATATTAAGAAACAAGCGTTAAGTAAAATAATATGGTTTTATTTTTATTTTTAAAAAATCAACTAAAAACCCTAATACATACTCTTATTTAGTCACCCTACATATTACAGGGTGGCTAAATAAAGGAAGGTGAATATAACAGGGAAAGTAAATATTACCTGTGATTTATGGAATTTCCATCCTATCATATAATATATCTGAAACGTTGCTGGTATTGTCCCATCATTATTTCCATACAACTCTGTAAAAAGAAACATTTTGCGTTTATTTCATTGCAGCAAAAAGGAATACAGCAGAAACCTGTCTAATCTATTATAAAATAAGTGGTTTATATCCGATTCAAGACAGCTTGATGCTTCAGATGTATTGGTTCAAGTCCCTGTGCCAGCAAATTTGTCAACTATAAGGAACTATCAAAAGAAAATGCAAGGGAATGCAGTGGGTTCATTGGAACCACCCCACCCCTCTTGGCCTAAATTCATCTCCTTTTCTGTCTCTGAGCTGAACCCTGGTTGTGATAACAACAGTGATAACAACATTGACAATAATGGCAGTCAATGAGAAGAATCAACAAAGAATGACAACTTAAAATCATAACTGTGTTTTACTGACTGTAGCTTTCCATTCTCCCTTTAGTATTAGGGCCAGTGGATTACACACCTATGCTGGAATGGTACATTCAATGGTGATTAAACATTTGTGAACCTTTTGAATTTTCAATATTTTGGTATAAATGTGACTTAAAACCTGATTTGTTCACCACACAAATCCTAAAGCTGATAAATAAAACCCTATTCAACAAATGAGTCAAAAATATTATATTTGCTCATTTATTTACTGAAGAAAATTATCCAAAGCTGCATATTTGTGTGTGGTAAAAGAATGTGAAATGTTGTTACAGTTAGTCCTTGATTTACGACTGTTTTTTTAACAATGGAGTCATGACAACCTCAGACAAAGTGACTTACAACCTATCCTCAAAGGTATGGCTGTTACACCACCCCATGGTCATGTGATCTCACTTTGGGCACTTGTTAACTGGCTTGCCTTTACAACAATTGTAGCAAGTTACAGTCACATGTTCACAATTTGAAATCTTCCCAGCCTGCTTCTGACAAGCAGAGTCAATTGGCGAAGTTGGATTTGCTTAATGCCCATGGTGAACTGCTTAACAACCACATTACAATGGTTATAAAATGGTGTCCAGTCAGGTAATGACTTGTTTGGAAACCACATTAGTCATCAACATTATGGTCCCCAACTGAAAGAATTCAAGGACTATATGTACTACTGCCCGAAGAGGTAAACCACATACAGAAAGCAAACTTTTTTACAAATTTTTAAGCACCACAGAAAAGAAGGTGGGACAGAAACTTGCATGAAATCAGTAAGCTGGAAAACGTAGAGTGACAAAATCTACTTCCATGTGATAAAGATGAGTTACTTCAGGGGTTCCCAACCTCCAGTCTGTGGCCTGGTGACAGGTCGCAATACGTTTGGAAGCGAGTTGTGGAAGTGAAGGGTAACTGCATGTGTGAAGCTGCCTTTGTGAAAACGAAGCGCATAGGCAAAACCATTCTCTCTGTCTCCCTCCCCCTCACCGCTTCTTCCAGTCCGTAGAGCCAGAAAGATTGGCAACCACTGTGTTACTTAATAGAAAGCTCATACCTTTATACACCGCTGCAGCTGCCAACATGGTCGCTCTATGTATCATAGGTTTCCTGTTCCAACAGCAATTACTTTCTCCCATACCTAAAAACAGTTTTAGGCTTAAAAAGAATATACAGCATACACCATCAGTTGAATATATTTCAGCAATATGAACAGGATCAGATGAATGCAAATGTTTTAAAATAACACCAAAGATCTTATTTCTGCTTACTCAAAGACAAATTTATCCATCAACAATGAGGTTAACATGCAGGACTGCAGCCCCAGCAAGTAGTCTTTAGCCCAAAAACCTCCTTATAAACTTATATACACTAAGATTAATGAACCCAGTGAAAACTGGGACCTATACAAAATACAAAGTACAATTAATATGATTTGCCAGAGAATAATTTTCTATGAAAATGCCTTCAGAACACCAGCAGCATAAAACTTCCAATATATACACATGCCTTCCTTCTACAACAGGACAATGGTTTATATGTCACCTGGGAGATACACTCCACTAAATTCAGTGGAATTTATTTCTAGCTAATTGTGCTTAAAATTGCAACTTGTGTTTCTCTTTAATGTACAGATTAATCAAGACAGTTACAACCCAGCTCGCAAAGCATTCCCTTCAACTATTTAAGGGAAAAAAAGATTCAGTGTGATTCAAAATTACTCTGGTGAATCAAGTCTGGGCAGAAATGAAAAGCTACTTCACTTGATGTATGGTGATAGCTCTGTTGTGTTAATATATATGATTAGCTAAAATGGAACCAGCAAATTGGCCTTCAACAAATCTATAATGTAAACCCACAAAATGTCTATTGGAATGCATCGGTCACTGCTATGGCTTGCTTATGTAAAAAATCATTCTGGCACACCCTAAATCAGAGGTGAGCATTTTTTGAGGGAAGGGACAGCATATAGCTTGTTTTTTCAACTCTGTTTCGGGAGGAAGGAAGGAGATACTAACAGTGCCCTGGTATAGTGCTGCAGGGTACAACATTTTGGGGGGGGGCACACATGCAATGCTGTGGTGCCTGGAGAAAATAAATAGGGCTGATGTCCCAATGATGCTTTTACCATCTGACTCCACGCCCCTTTCTCCTTTGCCAAACCCCTCCAGATGTGACCACGGGGTGGTTAGCAGGGAAAAAGGGAGCTGTGGCCTCTAAGAGATAAATTGCTATAATTCTCACTTTTAAAACCCTCCCCAAACTTGGAGGATGTTCAAAAATACCCACACACCCTTAAATTTGACCACTTTACTATTAACCTCTTTGGCATAATTTCAGAATGTACTACCTATTTTAAAAAGGTGAGCATAGCATACAGAGGTTTTTGATTTTGACTTTGAATAAGTTAAATACAATATACAGAACTTTATACTATCAATCTTAACAGCATTTGAAAAAGTAAACTGCAAGAGTAAATTATATTATGCATCTCTAATCCTGAAATGTATATTACTTCTATATTTATATACTTTTCCTTAGTTTCTCTTGAAAGAGCATGTTCATTCTCATTAATATACTTCACAGTTCAATAATAAAGTAATAAACCCTAATTTATTTCTCCGAATAAAGTCAAATCACGCTGGTAGTTCACTCTTTTAAAAAAAACACATGAAACTTGCCTTGTAGATCAGCCATAATTTCAAACATTCCTGGATAGTTAACTTGGATTTCATCTGAATCCTGGAAATAGTAAATAGATTTTTGACAATCACCAGAACAAAACACATTAATTTTAAAAATGGGACTTCAGAAATAAATAAATGCGGTCAAATCCAATATTGCTAATTACAATTTTTTCATCTTACATACCACTGCATATCGTAGAATATTTTTTTAATTGAACTGGAAAAGCCCCTATCAATAAAATGCTAACATTGCAGAATGACAGAAGAATAATTTGTTTGGATAAGAAAAAAACTACAGCAACCTCCAACAAATGATAGTTTTACTCCAGGTAATAGAAAGAGTAGTCATCCAGCAAGCTAGCTAAACAGTCAATAGCTAGGAGAGAGTCAATAGCTTGGACAGAGACACTGGGCTTGTATAACACACTAAGCTTTATCATGGTTTGATTGGCTACTGTGGTTGGTAAATCAAAGACTGGGATTTGGTGTTATGTCTAAACCTAGACAATGTAGTTCATTTGACAAGCTAGGGCTTATTGAAATATGTTAAATCAGGGCTGTCAAACTCGCAGCTCATGAGTCAGATGCATCACACACTGGCCATGCCCAGCTCCAGTTTAGTGAAGGGGAAAAAAATCACGATATGTCACATGATGACACTGTGACGATGTGAGTTTGACACCCCTATGTTAAATCATTCCTTCCCCTTTTTTCTTTCGGTCCCAAGGATTGTAAGGTTGGGGGATTTCAACTCAACTTCCCCTCTGCTAGGGTCTTGATGCAGCCCAGGAGTTCCTTACCACAGCAACAACAGGCCTGACCAACTAATTAAGAACCTGATGTACATGAAAGGTCACAGGCAGGATCTAGTTTCTGATGTGGTTAGACACAAATCAGTTGGAAAATGGGGGTGGGGGGCATTAAATTTCACCACTTCTCATAGAGGATATTTTCTTACCATCATTTCAATTTGTATTCTGCCCAATTCCCAACAATTCTAGACAATTATAATAAAAATATTTAAAAAACATTGTTTTTGTTTTCAAGATAAACAAGACACAAAAAACAGATGGGAACAATTTAAAAAGAAATTCACACAATGCAAAAGGGTGGTTTTACTCACCCTCACCAGTCAGATTACTCTTTGACTGCCATGGAATTTTACAGCACGACTCAGTTTTCTCCACAATGGGGAAAGAAGAGTCAAAGGGCATTTGGGAAATCTCCCGAGTCTGGTATGCAGTTTGATTATGGTCACCCATTGGAATAACGGGTCATGTAGGGAGCTGAACTAGATTGCACTGGGGCAACCTCTCTCTATCTGGAGATCCACTGCAGTTTCTTGGTTTATTGAGGAGATGAGAGGTATGAAGTGGTTGAGAAGTTACTTGAACACAGCTGGAAGGCCCACCTCATGTCTGATACTGATACAAGCTCAAGTTTAGCAGCAAAACCAAAATATGTTGCCATCCTACTGACATCCAGCAGCCCTTATAATGCAACTTGCTCCTTTCTCAGGAATGTTTGACAAGACTGGCATCTGAAGAGTTGCTGGGAAGAATTAGCATTAAAACTGCTTAGATTTAAGAGAAGCTAGACTTCACCTGGACTAACACAATGAAAATTTGTGGGATGTCCTCTTGTGATCTGGAATCATTATGAGTTTGTGTTCCAAGGAAGCAGATAGAACCATCTGCAATGCCAGTTCCACCACTTCTCAGGTGGGTCTCTGTTTCTGATAACTCGCTAAGGTTTCCTGTGAGATGGCGGGAAGTTGGATAGAAGCAGTAATTAGTCCTTCCTTGAGGGAAGGATTGTTTTCCTCATTTCTGAAAAAAGCTATAGTGTGCCATCAACTTAATAAACATTCCAGCTAACTATTTTGGACTTTGGACCCATCCCCAACCATCCTTTTTAAAGAAATGTTGTGAGGAAAAACATGCCTTTACATGGTATAGTCTGAGAGGAAATGGATTATTTAGATCCTTGGCAGTCAGATGTCAGGTCAGGATACACCACAGAAAACTGTATTGATCTTACTTGGTGACAGAAGTGGTATTCAGCAGGTTCTGATCAGTTCTGGGGAATTGGTAGCAGAAATTTTGAATAGTTCAGAGAACCAGAAAATGCCACCTCTGATTGGAGATTTTACAGTATTCTTCCCAGGGATGGGATTCTACCAGTTCGCACCTATTCGCTAGAACCGGTTGTTAATATACTAAGCAGTTCAGAGAACCAGTTGTTAGAAGAAATTACTGGCCTAATCCTGTAAGGAAGGCAGGAAGGAAATATTCTGGTGTTGCTTACAGAAACTGCCTCTCTGTTAACACTTATTACATTCTTGGCTGGACTAGATTTCCTGTCTCAGGAATTTCTCTGGAATATTTTCCCCCTCCTTTGCTGGTACTTTGCTTGTGTGGAGTGACCATTCAAAGTTACAATAGCACTGAAAAAAGTGACTTATGACCGTTTTTCACAGTTATGACTGTTGCAACATCCCCACAGTCATGAGAGGCCAGGTAAGGAGATGCGTGCCTCGATGTGAGTGATATTGAGATACTAGGCCACGCCCAGCCAATAACATGAGCACTAAGCCACATCCACCCAGTCACATGACCATCAAGCCACGCCCACCAACTAAGCCACACCCATAGAACCGGTTAAAAAAATTGAATCCCACCCGATCCTCCCCCTGCCATGCCCACCAAGCCAAAGTAATTAAAAAAAAATGAATCCCATCATTACTTGGTGGTGTGTGAGGTTGGGGAAGCACAATCCTCCTTGATCTCTTTTGGTACCATTGATCATACTGGAATATCCCTGAATGGTTGGAAAGGAGAGGGGAGGCATTCAACTACTTTGGTTAAATGACCAGGATAGGGAAACTTGAACAATCTGAGACTTTGAAGTCTTTCTGCTAAAATCCAGGAGAGTTTAGCACAGAGGTCTCCAAACTTGGCAACTTTAAGACTTGTGGACTTCAACTCCCAGAATTCCTCAGTCAGCCACGCTGGCTGGGGAATTCTGGGAGTTAAACTCCACAAGTCTCAAAGTTGCCAAGTTTGGAGATTCCTGCTTTAGCAAATAAAGCTCTTCTCCCTCAGATCTAGATCCATGGAGAAGCCCATTAGAGACAGCAGGTTCAGGTTCAGCCAAGTCTCTATAGATTGATTGCCAAAGTTAAATACAAGTAGTCCTCGACTTAGAATAGTTCATTTAGTGACTGTTCAAAGTTACGTCATTTTCAAGTGACTTCTGACTGTTTTTCACATTACAACTGTTGCAACATCCTCAGGGTCATGTGATCCAAATTCAGATTCTTGGCAATTGATTCATATTTGTGACAGTTGCAGTGCCCTGGGGGGAGGTGTCATATAATCATCTTTTGTGACTTTCTGACAAACAAAATTAATGGGGAAGCCAGATACACTTAAAAACCATGTTAAAACAACTGCAGTGATTCACTTAACAGTTATGGCAAGAAAGGTTGTAAAATGGGTAAAAGTCACTTGACAAATGTCTCCTTTAACAACCAAAAATTTGGGCTCAATTATGGTCATAAGTTGAGGACTACTTTTATATTAATTCCAGTTCGTGGTCTGGTTCCTATGTCTACTTGGCATAAGGCATACACTACAACTTAAATATTTCTTTCAGTCAAAGCAAGATAACAAGTGGTGACTAACAGCTGTTGTAGTTTTGTGGATTGTTCCTTTCTTGTAATAGATAATTACCACTGTCAGTGTGTTGAAGCCAGCTCTTCCCAGTAGGTGTCCTAGGTCACTCACAGCTGTAAAAGGAGACACATGTGGAGAAAATCCACCTTCTCTTTCCAGTTCTGCTAGTTGCAAAGAGCAGCGGAGCTCAAAGAGTGTGTCTCCCCCAAACATAGAACCAATAAATACTCCATCAGGTTTAAGGACTCGGTGTACCTAAAACAAATCACAATTAAACCAGGCATTAATAAAGATCTAATATAGCCTTTCTTATATTTGAATGGTAAGGTCTTACTTCAGAGTAAACACCACTCTCATTGTAATGCAGCATGCCATTGAAAATCACTATACAATACTTGGGCCTACTTCTTTCTTAAATTCCACAAAAGCTCATTGGATATATAATACAAGAAATATTTAATCAATGCATTCGCCGCAATTAGTGGAATTGGAAAGGGCCACCCAGCTTGATGTAGGGATCCAAATTAACACATCTCAATTGTTATGAAAAGTATTATATGAGAAGTTCAACAATGAATTGCCCCCAAACATCTGGATCAATATTCTAATTCAGAAGTGAGAGATCTTTTTGGCTCTGAAAGTTACATGCAGAAGCAACTACAAGTCAGGGTTATACATCAATAATATACACACACATGTATATGCATGCAAAAACAGGTGTTTCCCCCAAAATAGACAGCAGATTCCCTTTCAAATGAGGAAGAATAAATATCTGGGTGTGACTCCTGGCAGAAAAAACTTTAACTTTAACAGCAATAGCACTTAGACTTATATACAACTCCACAATGCTTTACAGCATTTTCTGAGCAGTTTGCAACATCACCATATTGCCCCCAACAATCTGAGTCCCAATTTTACCGACCCTGGAAAGATGGAAAGCTGAATCAACCTTGAGCTGGTCAGGATCAAACTCCTGGCAGTAGACAGAGTCAGCCTGCAATACTGCATTCTGAGCACTGCGCCACCAAAGGTCCAATATTATTATTCACGGAGATAAAGTATAAACCTTGAGATAGGATGGGAGAATAAGAAAGGAATAAGAATATTGCACTTCTGTTGCTGCAGCTGCTAGTAGCTGTCAAAAGAGCTATCTTTTTCTTCCCATCTGGTAATCAATTGGGAGCAATGAAAAAAATGTGGCCAATCTGGGTTGTATAGACTGATCATGGTTGCATGTGGGTTATGGATTACTGAATCCTGCTATTCTGATCCACATCCTTTTCCAACAAATCAAACACAATCCAAAGGGAACAGAAACCTTTTAATGCTTCTGCAGAATAATTAGCTGTGATAAGTATATGCCTTGCCAAACTGTGCAAGACTTGCAAAAAGATAACAGACATGAAATAATTTGCAATACAAGAATCTTCAAATACAAACTCAGAATATTGGAATGTCCACAAGGCTGGAGGTTCAAAATGTCTTTGCCTTCTACAAAAAATGTTTCTTTCACAGCTGGCTTTTATCTTCTTGAAGGAGAGGCCATTACCTTGCAGCCTTATTCCTAAGTCACCCATGCTGTTGTAGCTGCTCTTTCCTCCGAGCAATCCTGCATGCATGCACACTTGGCACAGGCTCCTCGGGAACCTCCTCATCACTGCTGTCAGCCCCCATAATCTCTGAAGGCAGCAGTCCACTCCCTGATGGTCCTGGCCCCTCATCTGAGTCTCTCCTCAGCTGTCCACACCTGCTGCCAGCTAATCATAACACCTGCCCTGGACTGAACTTTATCCACTTTGCTGTATTAACTGTGAGCAGGTAAGTATATTACAAGTGGACTGACTTTGAAGGTAATCCTTGACTTATGACTATTTGTTTGAAGTGATGACAACCTTGAAAGAGTGACTTACAAGCTGTCCTTGAAATAACGGCTGTCACACTACAAGTGTGTAGTGTATTGTGTATACACATACACCTGTGTATTGTGGTTGCAATTTGGATGCTTGGCTTGCATTTATGATGGTTGTAATGTCTTGTGGTCATGCAACCACAATTTGCAACCTTTCCAGCAGAATCTAACAAGCAAATTCAATTGGGGAAGCCCAATTCGCTTAATGACTTGATTCACTTAGCAACCATGTGATTCATTTAACAACTGTGGTGATATGCTTAACAACCATGGTAAAAATGATCGTAAAATCAGATCCAAACACAGTCCCAACTGTCGTCATAAGTCAAGGACAACATGTGTGTGCAGAAGGTAAGACCTGTATCAAAATATCATAGGTCAGTATCTCTTTCAATCTGATTTCTCTTGGAAATAAGCTCAAGGAGGCTACTTTACGACACCCCTTTCCTTCTTTGCCAACTCAATATATCATAGCTATTAGCCATACACAATTATTGTTGAGTTGAGGATGCTTGCTTTGACAATTTTGTTGCTGCTTTAGGGATACACTGATGTAGTTTCCTTGGCAACTATAAGGATGTAGCTTATTACTGCCACCTTCTGGGATGCCATTTCAATCTCTCAGTCTAGTCCCCTGTCTTCTTGTCCCTCTCTCATTACCGAACTAACTGGGCCTGAATCAGTGTAGCTTTTGAGCCCAAGTAAGGTCAAGCAGGAGCTGCTATCTGCATGCTAAAACGATGGTTAAGATTAAGTGTTATTCTCTCCACTATATCAATACATTAAAGGGAGGGGACAAGTGTACTTACTTCATGCAAGGCTTTGGGAAGATCATTGATCCAATGCAAACTAAAAAGGAATTACAATAGAAAGCAAGTTAATAAAAGGCAAAAAAAAACCACCAAACCCTCTCTCACCAGTATAAAATTTAGATGGCAAACTCAGATTGGCATATTGGCAAAAGAAAAATATACCACATCAGAGCTGCATTTACATAATATACTGACCTTAAGTCACATAAATGCATATGGCATAATTTCTGCTGTGTATTTCACCCAAAATTTCAGTTTCACTGGAGTGTATTGTGCAAATTCAAAACAGATGCCATCTTGAATCCCTTTAACTTAAATACATCGTGATATAGAAACTAGTAGTCAAACTTTCCTCATTTGTTACTGCAGATAACGCACCACACTTCCTAAAACAGTGTTCTGGAAACGTCGCAGAAGTACATGTAGTAAAGTCAATTTTCTTCATATCAATCTTCTAGCTCTCAATTATAAATTACACTTGCCAAACTTGTTCTTATAGCAGGCCAGATATTGTAGAAGATGACCAGGCTGAGCCCAAGGGAGCAGTGGTGGGATTAATTTTTTTTTACTACTGGTTCTGTGGGCATGGCTTGGTGGACATGGCAGGGGAAGGATACTATAAAATCTCCAGTCAAAGGTGGTCTTTGCTGGTTCTCCGAACTACTTAAAATTTCTGCTATCAGTTCTTCAGAACTGGTCAGAAACAGTTGAATACCACTTCTACAAGGGAGAGATCAAATGCGTCATCAGCCATGAATCCCTGCATGCCCACAAGAGATCTAAGTTCAACCTACCTTGAATTCCTTAACTCCCGCTTATTTCCTTTGACTGTTAGTAGTTCAGATTCTTGTTGAGAGTTTAAGCTTGCAATGAATCTTTGTGCTCATTTGAATTACCTGAAATTCCTGATTTCCCTGGCGCTTGACAAATATTATACCAACACACAAAACTGCAATCTTAGAAACAGTTTTAGAACCTAAGGCTCCCAATTACAAAAATCACTATTCTCACTATAAATGTTTCTGTCTAGTTTAAATCAATTGTTAATTACCTCAGACTGCTGACAACAAGATTAAATGTGTTTTCTTTGAAAGGAAGAAATTCTTCATCTGCTATGATATTGACTCTTGGTATTTCTGAATCTATTGTGTTCTTCTAAATCAGATTAGAAGAAAAATAATTTAGGATAATCCAGTTAAGACAGTTCAACTTTTCAATTTTTCAGTAGAATGAGTTAATAGCTGACAAATAGCACGCAAATCTTACCAGAGCATTTTCAGCCACATCCATTTGAAAAAGCCTTTCAACAACATCCTGAAAGAAAAACAGGTAGTGAATAATTTACAGTTATTTTGTTGATTTTATTTAGGAAACTGTTTGTTTGACTAGCCAGAAAAAAAGAGTAACATGCTGTATGTGATAAGGCTGTTTCTTCATTAAAGGATAATATTGTATATATGTGCCATTAAACTATTTATTTGAGTTCATTATTTTGTTAAAATACTTCTGAAACATTGCAAAGGCTTCTGTATTGGGGCTGAAAGGCAAAAGTTGAAGCAGTATACTCCATCCTATAATTGGGTAGACCAGGTTGCCCTGATAGATTGGTCCCACCAGAAAAAACCACTTAACCTTCTGCGTAATTACTTAAAAATCCAATTGAACCAAGGAGGGTTACTTCTTTGTCACCATACAGTATATCAAAAAGCTAAGATGATAAAGACAGAAAATGATTGAACAGGAATGACATTTGTTCAATCTTATTTTGAGTATTTTGAGTTAAGGCTTGACTGATTACTTAGTTCAGTTGTCTGATTCAAATTTACAAGGTTAGGCAGGTTCCCACAATGTATTACTTTGTGATTTGTCTAGCTGCAGCTTTGTGCTTTGTAGATACCCAAGCATTCTTGGGTTTATAACCCATGGTTTATTATTTTGATGTATTGTGTAAATCAGTCAAATGTGATTTCAATAGAAGAGAATGTTGTTATTTATTAAGCAATCCATAACCTAACAGATTGTACTGCATGAATAAAAATCAAACTGCAAAAAATACCTTGCTTAAATGCTGAGCAATGTAACTTCGCCCACACCCAAGGTCCAAGGCAAGGGGAAATGTCCTTAAGAATGAAAAATAAAATAGGATTAAAGTGCAAAACTGCAAATCAATGGTCTATTTTAACCTAAATTTCAAAGATGCATTGCCTCCTTGGAACTGTCTGATATACAGCTTAATCTGATAGCTGCAACAAATGGAAAACATTTGGAAAACAAATTGGAAAACATTTGGAAAACAAATGGAAAGAAGATATACTTCTTTCACTGCAGAAAACCTTTCTGCTTTTAAGATTATTGAGGTAAAGATTCCCCTTGCATGTATGTGCTATCATTTCTGGCTCTAGGGGGCAGTGCTCATCTCCATTACAAAGCCAAAGAGCCAGAGCTTTTGAAGAAGTCTCCGTGGTCATGTGGCTGGCATGTCTAAACATCAAAGGTGCACGGAATACTGTTACCTTCCCAACAAAGTGGTCCCTATTTTTCTACTTGCATTTTTACATATTTTCGAACTGCTCGGTTGGCAGAAGCTGGGACAAATAATGGGAGTTCCATTACGCGGTGCTAGGGATTTGAACCACCGAACTGCCAACCTTTCTGATCGAAAAGCTCAGCGTCTTAGCCGCTGAGCCACCACGTCACTAGTAATCTCTACATTATTATGAAATTTTAAATCCACTCTAAAACTATATTAAGCATATTTTAGGACTTATACTATGGTTCTATTTCCTGGTTGAAAAGTGTGAGAGTATTTCCCAAATTTGGGTTACTGTGGTTGGTGAAGGTTTCCAGAATCCCCAAACCAGTTTTGGTATGCAACTGGAGGTTTCAGATTTGTCCAGTCTTGTTTGATATGCAGAGTGAGAACAATGACTACTACTTACAGTGAGATCTGAGCTTCATCTAAGATGTAGATGAAGACAGAGATTCCAGTTAAATAGAAACACAGACAGAAGTGTATTTTGTCATGTCTCCACTCAACAACCTGAACCAACATTATTTTTATTGGAAAAAGTTTTTAATTGTTGAATGTACCTTTGATTACTTCAAACATGCCAGCAATGGTTTTGAGCTTCACGAGCATTAAAAATTTTTTTTAGGTGGATTAGATCTTTTTTGATGGGGGCATGATTCACTTCTACAATCCTGTGTCAAGAAGACCATGTTCTGAGAGTGGCAACCAAAGTGTGTAAATCAGAGGTGATATTCAGCAGGTTCTGACCAGTTCTGGAGAACCACTAGCAGAAATAGTGAGTAGTTCGGAGAACCAGCAAATACCAACTCTAACTGGCCCAGCCCTCATCTATTCTCTGCCTGCCGAGTCCCAGCTGATCTGGGCTGGGTCTTCTTTTGTTGCCCTGCACAGGAGAACAGAGCTGGAAAGCAGGTTTGTGGGGTGGGGAGGAAATGGAGATTTTGCAGTAATCTTTCTCTGCCACGCCCACCAAGCCATGCTACAGAACCGGTAGTAACACCACTAGTGCAAATGTACAGGAAAAGCCCCACAAATCAACATCCGGTTGAAACATAAGACTCTGAGTCAAATGAGCTGATTATCCTAGAATTTCACATAATTTTAAAATAAAATATTTAAAATATTGTCTCAATATTTACCATAAAAGCTTGAGACAGTTCATATTTGTGCTGTATGCTGTTTGTTTAATCAGAATCTTTTAATCTTACAGACAGCTCTGATTACACTGTAAGTCACAATAATTAAAGATTATAGATATACTAAAGAGTTCACACTTTTTTCTCTCCTGTCCTCATGTCAGCAAATAGATCTGTCTGCCATCTTTTATCCCCAAAATTTTATTGATTTTTGAAAAGCAAACATATCCAAACAAAACACATAACATAAAAACATAAATCTTTTTTGAAAGCAGCTTGATCCCAGGTTACATCTTTTCATACAGACATAAATTCAAGTTCATGCTCACTTTTATATACTATTCCAGCTTCTCCCTCTTTCACTGTCTTAATTCTATTTTATTTATTTCATCTCCAATTTAAATCATTATAGTTATATCCTTTGTCTGTCCTGTTTCAGCTATTATCTTTCTTATTAACACAAAATACTCTTTTTCTTATTAACACAAAATTACTGATTGGAGTATGTCACATTTATATCTTTCCCCTAAATTTAACACTTAAAATAACACATAACTAAGGATTTCTGCTTAGTACATTCTGAAGCTACACACTATATTTTAAAAAAAGAAAAAATTGTAAATATATAATTAAAACAATCCATACCAATTGAACTCTTGTTAAAATTAATATTCATTAAATCTTAAACATTTTATACATTCCGTTTCAAATAAGTATCATGCTTCTATGGGAACACTTATAATTTTGCGATAGTTACTTTCCCCCATTTCACTTATATTTAAGACATTGTGTAATTAAAATGTTCCCATTCCTTCTTAATCTCTCATATTTCATTTCATTTATTTTGTTCAAAAAAGAAGAGATTTTCACTAAATTACATTGAATATTTTATCCCATTTTATAATCATAATGTTGTTCCAAATTTTCTAACATTATTTCTCATACAAATACAATATAGTCTTATGTACTTTTACAGAATCTCTTTTTCAGTTATATTTTTACCCATTATCTCTAAAATAAGTCCTGTTTCTTTACATCTTGCTTCAAACCTTTGTAGCTTCTCTTCCCTTCCTTCCTCCCTTGCTTCTCCACTCCACCCTTTTACCCCCTTGTCTCTTCATCTTCATTTCCCTCTTTTGAATTCCTCTTTTCTGTTGCTTTCTAACATATGTCTACTTTTCATCTTATTTTTCCCTTTTTCTGGTTGTTTTTTTGGGTCTTAAAATTCTCCATTCTCTTTCTCCCCTTTCCCCTTTTTTCCCCCAGATAAAGTTTTTGTTCCCCATTTCTTCTTTTGTTTTTTCTTCCCCCAATCTTCTTGTTCTTGTAGTTTCTCATAAGTAGAAATCGCCATTTCTAAAAAATGAAAAATGGAGCCAAAAGAGGCCCTTCCCTTCTTGTTCCTCTTCTTTATATTTTTTGAATTCCATTTTCAGTTCATCCACCAGTGATGCCATTGTAGAAATTTTTTAAATGACCACCCAAATGTTTTTTAATCCTTCAAAATATAGTTTCCAAGAGTCCCAAAGTCACTATTAGTCCAAATACACAACAAGCTGTTTTGTTTTTAACACTTTCTTTTTTCACTTTCTCTTCCTGGGGTTACAGTTCAGTTACAAAGTTCCAATTAAAATGTATCTTTTGGAAGTCTTGTTACAATTTAGTTTTAATCTTTTCCAACCAGTCTCCTCCAGCCAAATCTTACTCTATTGTTTTCCTCTTCCCTTCCCACTTACAGAAAAGAAAAAAAAAAGTTTTTTCAGTGATCTTTATTGTCCCCTTGACTTTAATTTTCCAGTTTAATTACCTGCTGATGCCAAAAGCGGGTTTTTTCCGATTTCTCATTCATTTGCTGTCACCGTAAGGAAGGAGAGTGAGAAAAAACAAACTTTCCCTTTTCACTTTCATTCGCTGCCTCTAGATCTTCTTTGGGAGCGATGTATCTTTTTAAAAAATGTAAATTCCACGAAAATCTTGAATGTTGCTTCTTATCCTGGTCAGCCAAAACTTTCACCTCTTAGCTTCCTCCTGCACATTCTTTTCGGTGAGTGCTTCTTTGTGGCAGCCATTTCTGACCACCGCTCTTACCGCCTTCGGAAAAGGGAGTTAAGCCAGCTGGGGAGAGAAGATGCGGTTCCTCTCAAACCCTGCCGGGTCTCCCCTATCTTCAGCCACCTCTACAGGGTGGCTTTAGCCCCAAAGCCAGCTGGTTCAGGGCACTCCAGCGGCAAGCGCAAGCAGAAACCGCGCACGATCGCGGATTCCTGCTGCCGCCGAAACCCTGAAAACTGGAAGTCCCAGATCTGTCTGCCATTTAAGGGGCGGGGTTTAAGGAATATCTGACCAGACTTCTGTTCAGAAAAGACAGAGCAACCTAGTCACATCTGTTTTGTAGATCAGAACTTCCTTGTCCTCATTTTTCAATACTGACAAATGTAAAGAACTTCAAGTAACAAACGAAATAGCACAATTTTACATTATACACTTCAATAAAATAAAAATAAATAAAATTTATATTATACAGTCAAGACACCTCATTTTGTAGAGAAAAAAAAATGAGATAAAATCTTACCTGCTTATGTCAAACACACGATCAGCCATCCTACCACCAACCTAGAATACAGGGGGAAAATAAAAGAAGATAGGCACTGGAGGCTTTCAAGATACTGGGCAGCCCTTTATTGGTATAGGGTCTCCTGCTCGAGCAGAGGGTGGACTATGTGACTTCCAAGGTCCCTTCCAACTTGGTTATTCTATATTCTGTGTTGCTATTTTTTTGCAATCTTGATATTTAGCAGAGGATTTGGGGAAAATGTTCAAACTATTACAGAATTCCCACTTCAGGCCAAGTCACTACATTAGAACTACAATGTAAATAATCCAGATGACCACTAGAGTTAATGTTGCCTATTCTTTGCTGCCATCATGTGGTCCAAAAAAGGATTGCATCCTAGTTCTGATAATTCTAATAATGGATATGATCCATACTGCAGTGGTACCTTGGTACTCAACTGCTTTGAAATTCATCTAATTTGGTACTAAATACATTTTGACACTAAAATTTTCTCCTAGTACTCTCTGTTTGCTTGGTATTCAACACACAAACTAGAACTTGTCAGTGTTGGCTACCTTGTGACTCACTACATTATTCTTTATGGGGAAAATTTGTTTGGTACTCATCATTTTTGGTACTCATCATGGCTCCCAGAACCACTTAACAAAGTGTACTAAGGTACCACTCTACTTACTATGTTGTATTAATTCACAGTTCTGTTAAATCATAAATCATGAACTTTGTTTTAATGCAATATGTGAATAATCCGGCTGCAATTTACTCAACATGCCAAGGAAGACCACATTGTGGCACCTAATCAAATAAACTGCAATTTATAAACATTTTTGGTATCAGATTATTAATTTTAAGGTATCTTTTGTTTTTTGGTGACATTGTGTGTTTTTTAGTGTCATCAATACTTCGAGTTAAGTGTATTCCTATAATAATTCATATAATTACAGCCGTGAGATTGGCTTATGCACAACAATGGAAAGGTAAAGAAACTCCACGTGAATTAGAAATAATTAGGAAAATCTGGTTGTGCGCAGAAATGGACAAATTTGACAAAGGAATTAAAAAATAAGGATGAATCGGATTATTATTTAGTACGGGATAGTTTCATGGTTGGTTTGAAAAAAGGATCAAGACAAATAAATTATTAAATGTATATATACATTATACAGAATGTAAACATGTATTATTTTTTATGTAATTTGGCAATGTAAGACAAAATATGTGGGTTAGGAGGATTGTATAGTGTTCAATGGTTTTAATGTTTCTTTTTGTTTGTGTTTGTGTTTGTTCAATGAAATTTAAAATAAAAAAAATACTTTGAGCTAGTGTTGACTCATGGCAATTGCCTGTAGTTTTCTTGGCAAGGCTTTTCAGAAGTGGTTTGCCCTTGTCTCTTTCCTAGGGCTGAACGTGAATGACTGGCTCAACGTCAGCCAGCTGGCCTTGTGCCTAAAACAGCAATAGAAGTCAAAGTCTCCAGGTTTCTAGCCTGGTGCCTAAACGCCAGGTGTACTTTTTATTTATTACTGGTTTTTTTAATTACTTTTTTTATTTATTACTGGTGTAAGCAATTCTTGCTTTACATCCACAATGGGGACAAGTCTTTCTTTGCTAAGCAAGGCAGTTGAGTTGTGCCCAATTTTACTATTTTGCCTTGGTTGTTGAATGAATCATAAATACATGGCATTGCCAAGCTCCTGAATTTTGATTACATGACTGTCAGAATGGTGCAACAGTCATATCATAAATCACTTTTTTCAATGGCTGTAACTTTGAACGGTCATTAAACAAATGCTTGTAACTCAAGGACTATCTGTGTCTGACACTGGCTGCTTAAAAAAAAAAAATTAAGGTTACACAAAACTGAAGAGTTGCTTCAGCAGATCGAAAGTTTTGACATCTCATGGACATCTCAATCATCCCAGTAAGGTCAAAATCAAAACGACCTTGAATCTAACCCCAGCCCTTAACATAACTTTCTGGGGGCTGATTAAAGATAATTGGTAATCACATGTTCAAAATGTCCCAAACTAAATCGATAATGTCAGAATAGTTAAGAAAGATAATATTACAGACCAAAAAAAAAAGAAAATTAGCTAAAAGACAATACAAAATCAAAATAGGCTAAAAGGTTTGCTCAGGCTCCTCGTATATCCCCAGCAACTGAATCACCCCTCATAAGGTTTTCGAGATATGCCTTAAAGTATAATGTATTCGTTCTTGCCCGAAGGATCGTAACAATCTTGGGCGGTTTTTTTCCAAAGGCACTGAATGCAATCTCGGCAATATTTGGAGGCTCGATTGCTTGGGGACTTTTCTCTTGACAACAGAACCGGTCAAGTATTTGCAATACTTTCCAAGGCCCAGCAAGACTGGGGAGCGCCCTCTCCTCTCCCCTCCTCTCGCCCCTTCGCCTCTACCTCTTCCCGCAGGTACTCGCAGCGCTCCGCCTGAGGCTGCCCGGCTGCCCAATTCTTTTGCTTCCTCTTCATCTGCCGGTCGAAAGGGCTGAGGGCTCCGGGCCCTGTCGCGGGACGAGACCCCGCAAGGCCGGGCCCCGAAGGGAAGAGGCAGCGGCGGCGGCGGCGGAACCAGAGCCCGCCAGGTGTGCCTCTCGCCGCCGCCGCCGCCTGCAGACGGCAAAGGCACGAGGCCCGCAGAAACGCCTTCGCTTCCATTGCTCCGCGCGGCGCCCGCTTTGCAAAGGCTGCTGGAGCTAGAAAAGAGAGAGCAACAAAACGCTTGTCGGGCTCGCAATATCCGCCTGCGTGGAGTTCAGGTCACTTCTGCACACTAACTTGGAGCTTGAAGCCGGCAAACAAACCGATATAAAATAGATGTATTTGTATTGCATATATTTCAGTAGCGAAAACAGGCGTGTTGTTGTTGTTGTTGTTGTTTTTAAATAAATCTGAAGGCGAAGTTTCTTAACTTAGGGATCTCTTCCAGCTCATTTTATTCTCTTCTAAATGTCTCGATAGACCTTGCTTGAATTGCTTGAAAAAAAAAACCAGGTGAGGAAAGCATAATTAAACCCTCACTCCTGAGTTCACCGCACCGGCTTCTTATTATGGCTTTCTTCAGGCTATTTCAGCCCAACGTGATCTTCCTTTGAAAAGGAGAGAGAGGCTAAAATCAATGTCCTTAAAACAGAAGTTGGCGCAAGATTGTAAGAAAGCGTACAAGCTTTCTTGAAGCAGCAACTGGATTAAAATTCGGAAGGAATGGGAAGCAGTCATGGAGGAAAAACAACAACAGGTGCCTGTATCACAGAATGGGTTTATCTAAGCCAGGGGTCTTCACGATTGACAGCTTTTTCGACTTGTGGACTTCAACTCCCAGAATTCCTCCTCCAGTAATGTTAGCTCAGGAATTCTGGGAGTTGAAGTCCACAGGTCTTAAACCTGCCCAAGTTTGAAGACCCTTCTGTGCAAAAACCAACCCATTGGTTTATTCAATAAGCCGTAAACAAATAAGGATTTAGTATGTAGTGTGAAATCAATCCTAGCCTACTTTTGCAGGATATCCAAAACCACCCAACTAACCTTCCCCCAGACACCTAGGAAGAATATTAGTTTGCAATTTCTGCTGACTTGCACCCTGGGGAAATAATACAAATATTACAACAGAATAAGGAAAAAACGACTCTTTACATATTTAATGCATTGTAGCTATTGAACAAAGCCAATAATTGCTAGGTTTAAGCAACATCCTGAAACATAAAGAGTTTTCATTGGCTCTGTTTACATGACATCAAGTTACCCAATCTCAATTTTATGGAGGCAGGCAAATTCAGTCTAAGAAACCTACGTTATGATTGCTTTAAAAGGCTTCACTTTCAGTCTCATTGTACTTAAAAAATTGCGGGATTGCGCCTCTGAGCTCCGATATAAATGGCGAAATGCATGACAGTGTTATTGTGTTATATCTCTGTGTCCCCTCCCGTTGTAATACATGGACAGGAATCAAATCACATCTCTGAAGTCTTTCACTGCTCCAGCATTCAATGCTGAAGGATAAATTACAACCTACGCTCATTATTTAAATTATTTAATTATTGAAATTATTTAAATCCCGATTCACAGCCAAAGACCCAGCATTATCTGATGATGCTTCTAGGGTCATCTGGCTTCATTGATCTGTGTTATGAAAACCAAGAAACGATAGAGGGATTGAGGAATTTGATTAAAATCCATCTGTTTAAAACGACCCAAAGTAGGAAGACCTGAAACGTCCTTGAACGTAGTTCTGTGAAATAATCAACACACGTTCGGTCTGATAGCTTCCAGGGAGACACACTACTTCCTCCGGCACGTTTACGACGGTAAGGTAATTTTGTCTCTTTCCAGCCGCCGTAGGAAATGACGTAAATTTTCTGCGTACGGAAGTCCTTTCGATCAGTGCGCTCAACGCGGGGTCTCTAAAGGCGACTGGAAATATTGGTAGACACGCGCGATTGACAAGTAATTAAGTAAGTGTGATTTTTTTTTTTTTTTGCTGGGTTGTGAGATTCACGCGAGGGTGTTTTTCTTTCCTTTTTGTGTTCTCGTGGCTCAGATACACATAATCGGACTTTCATTTCCCTCGCGTTGCACTTTTGTGCTAAATCTTTGTCCAAGTGAACAGTGGGTTGAACTCAACACGATAAATTAGAATGTAGCTGTTGATTTAGCTAACGAGGAATAGCTGCGTGTTGTTAGATTCTCAATTTAAACACACTCGTACCTTGTGTTTCCATGCATGGTGTTTATTGGTTAGGATCCATGAAGGCCCTCCCTTCAAATCTTAGTTCAAGATTTACTGCTTGGTTTGGCCAGTCCTGGCCGCCCACAATATATCTGTGGAGTAATATGAAAAAGGATCTTAAGTAGACCTTGATCTTCTAATAAAGGATGTAAGTGTAACATACACATTGATAAATGCATAGCACATTTATTCAGGTCTATTAGGTTTGATATGGATATAAATGGAACCAAAGCAACTTAAAATCTTTTCAGTTATTTCAATTTATCTGCCTTAACATAGGTGGATCGGATGTAACATACTACTTAATGTTATGTTACTACTTAATATACTACTTAATGTTAATGTTAATAGACCTAAAAATGTTGGATGGCTCTAAGGCAACATTGTCCATTTCCTGGGGGAAGTGGATTGATATATATATATATCAATGTATATGTATATGTATATGTATATATAGATAGATATAGATATAGATATGTATATGTGTATATATATATATATATATATATATATATATAATATATATATATATATATATGTGCTGTTTAGCTTCCTTCGGGTATTATCCCACGTCATTGTAGTTCTGTTAAAGTTGTAGCTCATTGTAGTTCTGTTAAAGTTGTAGCAACTTTCAGCAGAATCTCATCTCCATCATCAGGCTTCTGTATGGAAGCTTCTGTATGGAAGCCTTATGATGGCAGATGAGATTCTGCTGAAACGTTGCTACAACTTTAACAGAACTACAAATGAGCTACAACTTTAACAGAACTACAATGACGTGGATAATACCCGAGGGAGCAAACAGCACAAATGTAAGTACCCGCAAGAGCTTAAAAAACAAAACATATATATATATATATATATATATATATATATATATATATATACTATATATATATATATATACACACACATTCACACACACACACACACATACATTGTGATGATGTCTAAATTAAACTACTACCATTTTACAGAATGTTGAACATTAGAGTGGAAGGAGGAGGATTGAATGTGATTTCCTGTTTAAAATATGCTTCTCTGAAAATCTACTTTATCATTTATACCTTTAATTTTAGAAGACAGTCTTTCTTATTTTATGATCCAGCAATAATTTTTTTCTTTATTTTCAGGTTCAGGTTTGTTGTATTTTGTAAAAAAGCAAGAATGGCATCTAAGAAAGAACTCACGACTGATAAGCGGTTTTCTTGCATCACAAAAGACCCGCGGTTTTGGGAAATGCCAGAAAAGGACCGCAAGATCAAAATTGATTCAAGATTTCGGGCTATGTTTCATGACAAAAAATTCAAGTTGAAATATACCGTGGATAAGCGAGGTCGACCAATTAATCGTACCTCTACAGAGGATCTGAAACGTTTTTATGATCTTTCTGATTCAGATTCTGATATTTCAGAGACTGATAGTAAACAGACTGAAAAGAAAGCAAATCAGAAAAAGGTCAAATCTAAAGGGGAAAAAAGCTCCACAAAGTCTTCAGTTGGTAGGCAAACAAGCAAGCAGGCAGGTGAAGTTTCATCTATCTCACAGTCAGATATTTTAAAAAGTGATCAAAAAGACAAATCATTTAACAAGGATATAAAAGGGAAAAAGGCAACTGAATCTCCACAGGACCGTGCAGTAGCGCCCCCAAAGCAAAACAATTGTGATGAAATTTCTAAAGAGACCTTACATAAAAAATCTTCAAAGAAGACTGTAAAAGAAAAAGCAATGGGAAAATACAGTGAGTAAAATAATTGAAAAGTGAATAAGATAGTTTGAATGTACTGTAATTGTATATTGTAGCAGCTTTATTGCTCCTGGGAGGTAAGTTTCATTGCTTTGCTTTTGATAATCAAATGTTAGTAAGTTAAGGCTGAACATTCTCTCTTTGCATACAATGCCTTCTAAAAATAGGAATTTTATGACAATTATAAACCACTATAATTTGAAACATCTAATTAAAAATATCAATTATTAATCTCAGAACATGACACAAATTGTTACCATATTTTGAATTTAGCCTTGACTGGTTATGAAATAGTTAAAATTGAAAAACTAGTTTATTTGCCCTCTCTTGTTTTCCTTGTTTCCAAAGATGTTGTATGCAGATGGATGAGCCTGATGTGTTTAGCTATCTTGTTTACTAAAATAGTTAAACAGCCTAACCCTATGTGGCTGCAGATTGATGTACTATGTGATACCAACATTAACATACTAGTCTTTTTGATGTAGTAGAATTATTAACAAAGCATCTGTTAATGGCATACTTTGAAAAGAATTCTGTTTAATCTGATGTGTATTTACATATAAAATCAGTGTGGAAATCGGTACCTAGCTGTAAAGCCCACACTATTTAGAACTTTTGCAGGTATCACACAAATCATTCCAAAGAAATCTACCCCAGAGTAATTGGTCTAGGTCTATTCCTGTAAAACAGTGGTTCCCAACTTTTTATATGTCCCATACCCCTTGAAAATGCTTGAGTAACATTTGCACTCTTTACAGCAGTAATTGTGACTCATGACTTCTCACTAAGGGACACAAACCACTCTCGGTTATACCTTCTGGCACCTCTGCCCTTAACCATTATTAAAAATTTCAAGGCCACTGAACACCACACAATAATGTATTAATGAATAGCAATATTGATTTTTGTTTTATGTAAAGCATATTTTAATACTCAATATGTTTCCTTATATTTAATAACTTGATTGTAAATCTTAATGGGATGTTTGAGTTTAATGCCTTTTTTAAAATGACTTCAGATCAGTGTTGATTTTACCAACTGCTACCATGTTTCTCACAAAATAAGGCCGGGCCTTATCTTTTTTTGACCCCTGAAAAAACGGCTAGGCCGTCTTTTCAGGGGTGACTTAATTTCTTCTCCCACCTAAAGCGGCCCATATGCATGTACCTCTCCACAAGGCCGTTTCTATCGGCCGACGAAAGCTCCCCGAAGGCAGAGTCCCCAGCTGCTTTGGGGCGAGGCATGGCAGCCCGTGTCCCCTCGCCATTAGGCAGTCTCATTTGGGCGATGGAAGCTCCCCAAATGCAGTCACCAGCCACTTTGATTGGCCGGTAGAAGTGGCCTCGGGGCGAGCGCACACACACACTCGCTGTGAGGCCGTTTCTATCGACCGATCGAAGTGGCTCGTGACTGCCCTTGGGGAGCTTCCATCACCTGAAAGACACTGCCTAATGGCGAGGGGACATGGGCAGCCATGCCTCGCCCCGGAGCAGCTGGGGACTCTGTCTTTGGGGAGCTTTCGTCGGCCGATAGAAGCGGCCTCGCAGCGAGGGGAGTGTGTGTGTGCGCTCGCCCCGAGGCCGCTTCTACTGGCTGATCAAAGTGGCTGGTGACTGCCCTTGGGGAGCTTCCATCACCCGAAAGAGACTGCCTAATAGTGAGGGGACACGGGCAGCTACGCCTTGCCCCGAAGCGGCTGGGGACTCTGACTTCGGGGAGCTTCTATAGGCTGATGTTCTGTCAATAGTAGATCAGGGTATTCTAGCCTAGGCTACCTGCAGGATACTCCTAAAGGCAAGTTTTTTACCCACCCACCCCCACCCTTACCCTTCCCCCCATTTCTCTTCACCTCGTGTAGTTCTGACGAACGGTGTGAGAAATGGTGGGGAAACGCATGGTTTAAATAGGCCTAAATTTTGGGGGTGGGGCTTAATTTCACCTCATGCCTAGAAATCATGCTGGGCCTTCCTATTGGTGGAGAAACACGGTAGAACAGAACTCACAGTCTCCCAGTTTTTAACCTGTTACCTTAACCACTGCACTAAATTGACTTTCTGTGAGCTTGTATATAACATCTTATTTCATCAATGTCGAATGAAATTTTTTAAAGGAAGTCAATGTAAGTGTGTCCATCTATTCTGACATTTGATCTTAGTTATTGTGAATACAGAAAAAAAAGGTATATTGTGTCTATTCATTTAGAAGTTCATATTCTTTGTGATTTCCAAGCTTCTTTGAAGACTAAAATTTATTCAGTTTCAGTTTGACATTGGATCAGGGAACTGCCAGAATATCCCTGTGATTTATTCCGAATGAATTTGAAACCATCCAAGATATACAATATGCTTCTTTTGAATCTTTAAACTAGCTGAAAACCTTCATGTTGTTATGGAACCATACTATTCCATTAAACATAAAAGCTGTAGAATATATCCAGATAATGATCATTAGCAGTCCCAAAGAAAATTGCAGGGTAAATAGATCAGCAATAGTACCCTCACATATGGAATAAGCTGTTGAAGAAAAGTGATTTTAATAATGTTATTAAGATATTGATGCTCATCCTGCTTTATTATACTTCTGATATTTGTTTATTTTATTACTATACTGTATTTCTGGTTGGAGTATTTTGGCTTAAAACAGAGATCTTCTTCATACTGAATATATTGATCATAATGTCATATTTTACTCCAAGCAACCCATATATTTTTCCATGACTATCCATCCATCCAAATAGATAAATAAAGCAGGCTTCCTAATGTAAATTTGTACAGTTCTTTACATATACAAAATTTTAGAAATGCAAAGTAGCCAATATATCAGAATCTTAATTTATTGCAATTCATGTGCTTATTTAGACAAAAAAATAGGACTTAGGCAAAGTAGGAAAAACCAGCGGTTATTTTTAAGGCACTTTTGGGTTTTTGAAGAGACACTATTATGAGAATTTCTTTTAAACTGTTCAGGGAAAATGGTAATTGTCTATAGCAGTTATTATAAACATTCTATTTATAAGCTATTATTGGGCAAAAAGTCATGTTCAGTTTGTCAAAACTCTCCCCCTCCCCTCTTTTACTAAAACACAAAACGCTAGACTGTAGCATGGGAAAAAAGGAAAGTTATTATCATGAATTCTTTTGCAGAAGAATTACTGCAGATATATGAAATGTCTTGTTGGCTTTCTTTAATTTAGCAAATGATTTCTCTGCCAGCCATGTTAAGGAAGCATATCTGAAAAATAAAAGTTGTGAAGTTGAAGAGACTTCTAATCAGCAAGAATCAAAAAGCAGTGAGGAAAGTGGGGAGGAAGATACATTCGAAGATAATAGTGATCTTGAAGAGGAAAGTGATTTGGGAGACGATGGAGCAATAAGAGAGGAAAGCAGTTCAGAAGATGATGAAGAAGAATCGATGAATGAAAGTCAACCAGAGGGTGATGAGAGTGACAGTGGGCCAGATTTGGCTAGGGGGAAAGGTAATCTTGAAACCAGCTCTGAGGATGAAGAGGAAGATGATTTCTTGGAGATATTTCCCAAAGATCCAGAAGTTATACATGAATGGGGAGAACTGGGAAAAGATGCACCACAAGCAGATCAGGTAAGATTAATGATACAATAAGCAATCTGTGATCATTTAGGATGTTGGATTGAATCAGTTATGGTTAATCCAGTGGATGATGAATTATTCCAACAATGTTTAATGGAACTTAAGGGCCAACTATTTTAACGTACTATTTCATTGCTATTTGCAATATTCAAAATACTTTTTTTCTTCCGTTCAACCGTATCCACTTCTGAGAGACTGCCTGGACAAATCCCTGCAGTTTTCTTGGCAAGGTTTTTCAGAAATGCTGTGCCCTTGCTTGCTTGCTTTCTAGGGCCTAGGAAGATACTATGCACAATTTCTTTTGCACCTGAAAGATTCCACATGATTGGCGTACACAATAACAGTCCAAATAGAACTTACTCAAAGAACTACATATGTGAAATGAGTTTGTACATTGGCTTCCTATCTTACAGTCCAGTCTCTCAGCCTGCATGATATTTGCAGCTGGTACAACTTGCCAATTCTAAGTACCACTGCATGTGCTCGCCTGAAGTAAATTGGGATGTCTATCGAAACAGTTTCCTCTTTGGGTATATTAATGAAGCAATCTCTCCATGTATGGTGGAAACATTTTCTCAGTCTGTAAATTGGGTAGAGGGAAAAGGAATCTTCCACTATTGCTTCCAAGACACTTAGAGCATGAATATCATGCCATATCTCAAATCTTTACAGCTATTTTATTCAGTCACTTATTGGGATTAGGAAACACACACCTATCTTTATACATTCTCTGTGCCTTTGTCTCTCTGCTTTTGTGCATTTATTTAGTGCCATCTCTTTGTGCCAGTCTCATCTCTGGACTTTGTGGGTTTTATGTTTGTTCCCTCTATGTTTGGGTGTACTTTTCTTTCTGACCCTGCTATTTCCCTTGCTGTGTATATCTTTCTTGCTTGTCCATTTCTCCTTGTGACAGTTTCTGTCTGAAGAAGAATAAGAGCGGGGGAAAGGAGATGCTTTCCCTGTTTCTGTTACTGATTGTACTTCCACTAGAGTCATTTTGTAATCACCATTGCTTACAAAATAGTTGCACCCACAAAACTTTGGATTCAGAAGGTTGCCTGTCCTCGTCCTACAAGTATGTGAAATAAAAACAACAATGATTTTTCTTAGTTTATTGATGCAGTGAAAAATAGCATCACCAAAAAAGGATTGTCTTGTGTTATTTGGTCACTGATGTTTTACAGAGTGACTTCAGCTGACTTGGATATTATTTATAGTTCTTCAATTTTGGGCTTGGTTGAGAGAGAGAAGTTAAATTCTGATTTTAAGACTTCTATCTTCTATCCTTATTCAAGGCAAGAAGTTTTGTGGCTTTCCAATTAAACTGTGTTTCTCCCTGCTAGCACAAACCTATATTCACAGCTGAATTTTGAATGATAGGCCCAATGTTTCTGTGCATTGTATTATCCTGTTACAAATTACTTTTCTTTGATGCAGATCACACACAGACTGGCAGTTTGTAACATGGATTGGGATCAATTGAAAGCAAAGGACCTACTGGCTTTGCTTAACTCATTTACACCCAAAGGTGGTGTTATTTTTTCTGTAAAGGTAAGGACTTGCAATTAATACCTATTCAGATCATGAATGGCCAGGAAAATAAATGCCTTGTCCTTTTGGTAAGAGACTGGGAGGAGCTTTGAAAACAGTACTTTGTTCTTTCCCTTTGATTGGAGAAGTGACAAAACTGCAGCCTGATCAGAGAAGGAAAGAAATTGATTCATTGATTATGTGCCATCAAGTTAGCATCAACTCTTAGCAACAGCTTGCTGTAGATAGATTTTTCTCAATTATTGTCTATTCCTACCCATGACTTTTAGATCACTGTAATTCAGTCCATCCACCTTGTTGCTGGTTGTCCTCTTCTCCTTTCCTGCACCTTTCTCAACACTAGAGCCTTCTCCAGAGAATTGGGTCTTCATAATATGTTCAGAATAGAAAAGGGCAAATGAAAAATATCTAGAGTGGACATTTATCCTTAAGTATGAATGCTACATAGTTAAACTTCAGAAAAACTGTATTTTTATGTGTGTTTGTATATTCATTCAGATTATGTATTTTCATTTTTTTTTAAGGTTGGCATAAGAGCTGATCATAGTCTAATTAGCTTTTCTTGCAAGATACTCTTCTGAATCTCTTGAAGTTATACTATTTATAGATACTTGTGTTAGTGTGTATATGAAATAAAAATGGAGATTTCCTTTTTTTGTTTAGTTTTTCATAGCTTTAGTGATAGCCTAGATTTAAAAAAAAAATATTCCTGGTGGTTTGATAGCAAAAAAAAAAAAACATAAGAAGCTACTCTATGGTGTATATCTTTCTTTTTGTTACTCTTTAGATTTACCCTTCAGAGTTTGGAAAACAGAGAATGAAAGAGGAAAAACTAAAAGGCCCTGCAGAACTGTTAAGCCTTCCTCAAAATGTCACAGAAAAAGACAGGTATTTCATGATGAATTTTGGCTGATTCTTTGCATATCCTCTATGCATTAAGTGTCTCAGTACCTTTTACATAGTCCGTAAGGATTTGATCTAGAGTTGCTTTAATTCTTCCTACCTGCCATTTTTATTCATGTTAGAATTGGATCATTGTAACCTTATTTTTTTAAAAAAAAAGTGTACTAAAAAGATCATTTGTCTGTGTAGTATAATAAACATTTGTTTCTAATCAAGTACACTTAACAGTGAATTAGTAGCTCAATTTGTTTCTTTTAATTTTTATTTAAAACAAAAATGTATTTTCAAAATAGATATTACTTACAAATGGACAGGTAATTATTGAAGTTATACAAGTAATGTTCAATGTAACATTAATAAAAGATCCCAGAGTACAGTGATTTGTTTCAGTATTAAATTTATAATAATATAGTACTAATTTTTAGCTTCATGCCAGATCACTACACTATTATTTAAATTGAGCTACAACAACAAAACAAACCCCTGCAAAAAAAAAGGTAAATATTTAATTTCTGGCCTCTCCCTTTTTTCTACCCTAAATGATTTGCAATACCTATTGGCATAGACTTTAGAAGTCATATTCTAAGTGCTTCTATTTACCATGCTGAATAATATATATATTGTTTAAATTTAAATTTCTGTTTTGTATATGTGTGTGTATACTGTTTGTTTCGCCATTGCTGAATATTCTTAAAATCCAAATTTCCAATCAGATATTGTTGGCACTGTGTCTTTTTTCTAAACTTTCCAAAGTTGTAGCCAGAGGCATGTATCTTAATAAATTATAATACTTTTTGGTTCTCTTAATGTATCCTTGAAGCTGCAGTTATAAGGTGAATGTTTCTCGTTTCTGAAATAACTCTGGAATTTTGCATAATGTGTTTCGCCACTAGGTGGAATCTTTCTCCAATATATAGAGACTTTCTAATTCATTGGTGTATTGGTATGTGTGTATGATGAGAGGAAGTTTTGTTATTTTATTTGTTCATTGCTACTATTAGTACACATCCTGATTTCTAAGCTTAGAATGCAGTATTGCAGGCTAATTCTGCTGACTGCCGACTGCCAGCAGTTCGATCTTGACCGGCTCAAGTTTGATTCAGCCTTCTATCCATAAAATGAGGGCCCAGATTGTTGGGGGCAATATGCTGCCTCTGTAAACCACTGAAAGAGGACTGTAAAACACTATAAAGTGGTATTTCAGTGCTATTGCTGTCAGTTGATATCAATGGTAGCCACTTTTCCAGAGGACTTTTCATTTTTAGGTTGTAAGTTGAAGTATAATGAACAAAAATGTAACGTATCAATATTTATTTATTTCATTATATAGTTATTAAGAAAATTTTAATAGACACACAAGTCACTCACAGTGACTCTAGGCAGCTTACAGAAATAAAAGCCCATTGCAAAACCCAATAAACCCCCCACCCCTCTGGTGACAACAATCAAACCGATCACTTGATGAGCTCCACATCACCCTGGGGTCCCCAGGTCCACTGGTAAAACCATGTCTTAAGGGCCTTTCAAAAGAGTGTCAATCTTCTTTCCTTCTACTACAGGGAAGGCCCTTCTTCTTAGTCCCACTAGACTAGATGGAGTTTCTTAGGAGCTGGAACCCGTAACATCCCCTGCTTCCCTGCTCTGATAGGTCAGATAGATGTAACTGGGAAAAGACGGTCCTTCAGATAACCTGACTCCTGGTATGGCTTTAATGGTGACAACCAGCACCTTGATTTGGACTCTGGAACAAATCAATGCAGATCCTGCAAGAGGTGACGTGTACAAATTTAGACTTGCACAAAAGCATGCAGACCACTGCATTTTGAATTAACTGAATTAAATGTATTTGGATTTCATCAGGAAAACTGTTTTGATGTTGAATATTATGTTATTTAAGTAATCTTGAAAAAAGAATTGGCTAATACTGCCAAAGCCACAGCAAAATTTTTCTTTCAAAGAGCAGTAAATGCTTTTCTAAAATAACAATAAATTTATTTCTGACTGGTTTTTTTTCCAATGGAGGATAAGTACAGTAAACACATGCTATACCTTGCCTATTTTTTAAAAAAACCTTTTTTTAGCCTTATGTTGCTGGATTCTTGGCTGATAAATGTACCATTCTTGTACAAGTGTGCTTTGCATTGGCATACTATAATGTAGAAAACTATTTATTCATAAATAAATAAATGTAGAAAAGAAGTATCCATGGCTGAGATTCAAAGAGGTTGTTAGTAGTTCAGAGTATTTCATGTAACACTGAATTTGTATATCTCAGACAGCAGCTGCTTTTGAAAATGAGGGACTTTTTAAAAGGTATGGCTGAGGGAATGCTATTCAAAGGAAGAATGTGGGGGAAAAAATCCCTTGGATGATTGTAAGTTGCAGATAAATTGACTCTATATCCCAAACTACAAATAGAGGCCTACCAGATAGTTGAATGGTATTTAAGTATAGAAATCTTACAAATTCTTCACTTATCCCTGCAAAAATACCAAGAGGGTTAGAAATATCTATTATCACTGGGCTTTAATCCTAGCTAATGCTTTTTCCCTTTTAAGTTGGAAATTAGATGATAGTCTATTGCTTCTCACTACCTCTTTTTTTCTCTGACATTTATTTCTTTATATAACTGACTTCTTGACCGCCCATCTCTCACACTCTTTTTCTCATTCCTTGTAGCCTTTATAAGGAGAAATTGAGAGACTATCAATTCAAACGCCTGAAATATTTCTATGCAGTAGTTGACTGTGACTCCCCTGAAACAGCCAATAAAATATATGAAGAGTGCGATGGATTGGAATTTGAAAGCAGCTATTCTTTTGTGGACTTGAGGTATTATATATTTATTTTTAAGAACGAGCTTGGTTTAACCAACTTCTAATAATCTTTTCTCATTACCAAGCAAGAGAAATGTGACAGTTTGCTTTCAGGACTTTGGTTGTAACCTGGGTTCACACCTACAGAAATATATTTAATTTCCTCATGTTCTCTTGATAGTGTGCTGACCAAATTGAGTTTGATATGTGTGTCTCAAATCCATATAAAACACTAAATATTTGGTATGGTTTCTATCTGTGCTTTAAAGCAGTTTATCCAACCTGCCAGTTAAGCCACAACACTTATGTATACTGCAGTGGTGGTATTCAAATAAAATTGCCACTGGTTTGGTGGGCATGGCTTGGTGGCCGCACTTTGCACACATGCATACTTTGCGTGCATGTGCGTGCCAAACATGCACTTTGTGCATGCGCAGAGGCGTTCTAACTTGCCTCCTGCAAGCCTACATGAGGCTAGTTGCTTGAGCAACTGCTGCATGGCGCTATTCTGTGCCGCGCAAAGCAGCTGCGCTTTGAATTCTGGCCATAAAAGTGAGAATGGGAGCCCGGGCGGGCGGGTGAGCCAAACACAGAGCAGCAAAGAGAACCGGTTCGGTCTCCACTGCTCATCACTGCTACCGGCTCTCCAGAACTGGGCAGAACCGGTCGAATACCACCACAGGTATGCTGGCTGGGGAGCATTTAAACTATGATCAGGCATAACAGAGGGCTGCAAAAAGCTATAAAAAGGGATAGTTAAAAGACATCCTGTTGATATGATTGATCCACATCTTCTGGATTAATAGATGAATGGGAAAGTAGTTGCCCACATTCTTTTGCACTTTCTGAGTATTCCATTGAATTTTCACTTCTTAATAGAGAGAAGATGCATATTAGAAATTGATATTTGGTGCAAGAGAATCCTTTAAAAAACAAAATAAATAGGATGAATGTATGGTAATGCACAGCAATTTAGAGCTGAATTGTCACTGAATTGGAGTCCTTCACTCTCCACTGGAGAAAAAAAAACTGGAATCTGGCAGGTGGTCAGGATTGTCCCCCAGATTAAATGTTTTTAGCATTAATGATAGGATCAGATTATTATGAATTCATTTTTATTAGTGATAGGTTTGCTGTAAATGATCAATACCCCTAGAAAACACTTGCTATGTGCTCTGCATAGAAAATGATGATGATGATGATGATGATGATGATAGGATCAATATCATTTTTCATTTCCTGCCTAGAGCAAAGGGCTAACATAGGGGTGTCAAACTTGATCGCACTGTGGGCCGTATCGTGATGTATCGCGGTGTGTTTTGCCATTGTGGAGCTGGGGTGGGCATGGCCTGCATGGGCTGTATCCGGCCCACGGCCCACCAGTTTGACAGGCCTGGGCTAATATTTTCAGTTTGTCATTTCCCCTTTTCCAGAGTCATTGCTTTTTTTCACAGCTAATATTAATTTGAAACTACTGTATATACTCGCATATAAGCCGACTTTAAGACACAATTTTTTTTTTTTTTCAAATTTGGGGGTCAGCTTATACGCGCATAAATCTGATCTCACACAAACGACATGACGACACGTCTCAGATCACGCAATATCATCGATATTACCATTCAGGCATACATACCTACAGCACATTTTTTTTACTCTGGGAACCTCCATTTTGCTTTTTCTACCACCGGATCATAACACGCTCTGATTGGTTAGTCATTCACGTGACTGCTTTCATGTTTGCGATCGTCACATGCAACTTCGTGTCCAGTTTCTTTGCATTTGTAGTAGTAAAATTCATTAAAATATACCATGCCTGATGTTAAAAAATTTGGGGGTCGGCTTATATGTGAGTTTTTGCAAAATTCCTCATTTGGGGGCAGTTTTTTGGGGTTGGCTTGTATGCGAGATCGGCTTATATGCGAGTATATATGGTAGGCCTATCAATTTTGTCCCTTTGAGACATTTTAATAGCTGTTTAAATAATGAGCTGTTTTCTTCTGGCTCCTAAGATTTATTCCAGATGATGCAACATTTGAGGACGAGCCAAAGGACATGGCCTCTGAAGTGGACGTGGCTGCTTATAAACCAAAGTACTTCACATCCGCTGCTGTGGCAACATCAAAGGTACCTCCACAATGTTTTTATAGCTATTTCAAATTTTGTTTAGGTTTGTGTGTTTCATTTGTAAATACAGCAGTGGTCAGAGTGTAGCTGGAAGGGGGAAACAAGCCATATGTGTTGATGCAATATAATAAATTGTTCTTGCAAAAGAGGCTCCTTCCCTTGCTCTTCTTGGAGACGATGGTAGTACTTTTATAATGAAATAACAGGCAAGCAGTTTATTATTATTCTGATTTTATAAAAACATCATGCAAGCTTTACATTGCTTATATTTTGTAATTTAAAGGCTGCCTCTGAAAGCCAAGTAAGGAAGACCAGAAAGTACAGGTTGTGATTCTAAGGGTGTGTGTGTGTGTGTGTGTGTTTATATTCTATTGCAACAAATCACAAAGTGCAATAACTTTATTAAATCTATCTCTGTTTCTCTATCACTGTGTATATAGGTAGCCCTCGATTTATGACCATAATTGAGCCTCATACGCTTGTTACTAAATTGTTAATTTTAGTCCATTTTACAATCTTTCTTACCACTGTTGTTAAATGAATCGCTGCAGTTGTGAGAAATCCAGTTGTTAAGTGAATCTGGCTTCCCCATTGATTTTGCTTGTGGGAAGGTCACCAAAGGTGATTACATGACACTGGGACACTGTGACCGTCATAAATAGGAGTCAGTTGCCAAGTATCTGAGTTTTGATTGCATGGCTATGGGGATGCTGCAACAGTCTTTAAGTATGAAATATGGTCATAAGTCACTTTTCAGTGCCGTTGTAACTTTACATGTTCACCAAATGAACTGTTGTAAGTTGAGGACTATCTCTATATTTGAACAAGGGATTCAGTCTACGGGAATTGAAAATCCCAAAGCCTTCATTTCTCTTTTTCCTTTCACAAGCACTCATTCTATAAAGATAGTCCTTGGAAGATGGTTATTTGTGGGTTTCTCTTTGTTTAATGGATGGTTTAATTTATGGATTTCCCATCTATGGGGTTTCACATGGCTCACAGCTTATTCAGTGGGATGCACAATGATTAAAGCAGCAGCAGCAGCAAATTTATTGAAGAAACAACCTAACCAGTGGTGGTATTCCACCAGTTCGGCCCAGTTCTGGCATACCGGTAGCGCCAAAGATCAGCTGCAGAGAACCAGTTTGCTCCGTGTCTTTCCGATGCTCTGCAGTTGGGCCTATCTGCCCGCCCTTGCTCCTAGGTCCTTTTTAACCTTTCAGCTGTTTGGCGCAGCAGAGCAGATTGCTGTGCTAAACAGCTGAGAGGCGCAGCAGCTTAGTTTTTACTGTTTTAATGTATGCACAAAGCTCATGTTTGGTGTGTGGGCGCGGGAGTCACACAATCCCACCCCTGCAGCTATGCCCACCAAGCCACACCCACAGAACCAGTGGTGGGAACTTTTGAATCCCACCACTGCATCTAACCTCAATGAAACAACTTATGCTTGTACAAAAGGAATGCTGCCTTTTTGGAAACGCATGAAATAACAGAAAGCCACTCAGACTGTGCAACCCATTGATGCATGAAAATCTTTACTTGTTTATTGAGGTCTGGTCTCTGTTAAGTTTGGATAAATTATCATGTATATACCAAGATTACTTGTGTTTCCTTTTTAGTAATTTTTTCCCAATTAGTGGTAGAATAGGGGAGCATTATTTTTAAGTGACAAGCGTGGATTTGTTGCCTTAGTCTTCAGTCCAGTGAATCTGTGATGGAATCTTTGGCTCTGTGGGTAGAGAGCAGTTCCCATCCTTTCCTATCATGGCCATTATGGGGCTCAGGTTTGAGAAGTCGTGTTTCAAATTATAAATGATAAACAAACCATCTATGAATAGCTGCAAGACGGATATTAGAAGGATCTGGATGTTTAATTTAAAAATGGAAGCTTGTTTTCAAACTTCATTCTTTGGATTGAAATAACCAAATGCATATAGTTATTATCTGGAAAGACTCCATAACAGGAAATGCTTTAGACAAACCTTTCTATGGTTTAGTCTGTTGTCCTAGTAACCAGCTTCTTACCTGTCTCCAACGACCATAGCCATTGTTTCATTTCAGTCCCAGTTAAAGTTATTTTAATATAGCCCCAGCGACTAAAATATTCCAATATTTTGATAAACCTAAGGAAAGGAAAATAAGGATGAAGTAATATGTGCAGTCACTGGCTGTCTTCTCTCACTAGTATTAGTTGCTAATACTAGTATTAGTATTAATACAACTAATATTAGTTGTATTAACTAATATTTATATAATTAAAACAACTTATATATATATATTTATATAACTAAAACAACTAGTATTAAGCCCGTCCCACTGCACCAACAGATGCAAAGAGGATGTAAAACGTTTAAAAACGTTGGAAAACGCTATGCATCCGTTGTGTACTCATTGCATACGTGTTTCATATGCTCTATCCTTTGAGCATCCGTCCACTGAGATTTCATCCGCTCAAGAAGTTTTGAGCTGCACAAAACTTTGTGAATGGATGAACTTTCCGCTGTGTACGATGTAAATCCGTGACATACGAGCAACAAACGTTCTATGTCCATTTATCATCCGTTAAACGTCCGCTGTATCCTCTCTGCATCCTCTGGGCATCCCCTCAACTCACATCTGCTGCAGCTGAAAACGGAAAGAGGGAGGAAACAAAAGGTACACGGAACGTCTACACAGCGTTAGTTGCATGGAAATAGAAAGGATGAGCAGTGAATGGTTTGCATCCTATCTACATCCTCTAGGCTTCCTATGAATATCCGTTTAACATCCCCGCTACATACTACCCACATCCGTTCTTTTCCTTTCTTTTACATTCTGTTTATGTAAATTTTTGCCACTTTTTGGAGGGGATGACAACGGATGGAGCACCCCCGAAATTTTGCTCGTTCGCTGTGTCCTTTTTGCATACGTTTTGCATCTGTCGGCCAGTGGGACCTAGCGTTTAGTTGCTAATTCCATCCAAAGTTAGAGCTGTTCTTACAATCTGTAAGGAAATGCAGATATAACATTCTCATCTTGGCTCATTCATCTTTAGATTTCTGTTCCTTTTTGTTAATTACCTTGAATCCCTTGCTTTGGGATGGGTCAGGGCAACTGAATGGAGCTGAGCATTTATTGGCCAGATACCCTTCCTAACACCTATGCAGAGTTCACAGCAAATATTTTCTCTTTGTGCCCTGAAAGAGAAAAAATTGAACCTAGGATTGAATTCTCAACCTTCCGAGTTGGAGGCAAGCATCTTCACCTCAAGGCCACCATGTGGCTCATAGATTTCCATTTCTTAAGGCCCTGTCCCACTGCACTTACGGATGCAAAGAGGGTGTAAAACGTTAAAAAAAGCTTGCCATCCATTGGAAAACGCTATGCATCGCATTGTGTAACTCATTGCATACGTGTTTCATATGCTCTATCCGTCGAGGATCCGTCCACTGCAATTTCATCTGCGCAAGAAGTTTTGAGCTGCACAAAACTTTGTGAACGGATGAACTTTCCGTCGTGTACGATGTAAATCCGTGACATATGAGCAACAAACGTTCTATGTCCGTTTATCATCCTGTTAAATGTCCGCTGTATCCCCTCTGCATCCTCTGGACATCCTCACAACTCACATCACTGCAGCTGAAAAACGGAAAGAGGGAGGAAAGAAAGGGTACATGGAATGTCTATACGTCGTTAGTAGCACGGAAATAGAAAGGATGCGTTTGCATCCGATATACATCCACACGGCATCCCCCTTCTTTCTTTAGGCGTACGTGATGCATCCGCTTCTCTGCTATGCGTCCACTTCGCAATTCTCCCCGGAACCCCTTCAGAGGTGTCATCCGCTTTCATCCGCTAGGCTTCCTATGAACATCCGTTTAACATCCCCTAGCTACATACTACCGCACGTCATACTACCCACGTCTGTTCTTTTCTGTTCTGTTTATGCAAATTTTCACCACTTTTTGGAGCGGATGACAATGGATAGAGCCATTCCCGAAATTTTGCTTGTTCGCTGTGTCCTTTATCCATACGTTTTGCGTCCGTCAGCCAGTGGGACCTAGCCTTTACTCAATACGTTTTGTTTCAGTAATATTCAACAATGTTCTGCTGGTACTTGAAGGTAGGACTTTGCTGAATTCCCTTTGGTTGTAATTACAGTTCTTAGCACTACAACTGAATACCTGTGACCCAGAATTGGGACTGGCATTTGTATGATGATTTCTTTGGAATAAGCAAGCATGCCTAGAAATTGTAACTAGAATTTATATAAGGTGTTAAAACAATACCGGCATGTCTTGGTTTTGGCTCAGCATGTTGCACAAGCTAAGCTGTTGTAGATGAGGATGGCTTCGTACCCTGTGAGGAAATACTCATTTGAAGTTTATTCAGTAAACTACCATTAAGCAAAGTTGTTGACAGAAGTACAGGAGCGAAAATTTCTATGTGATTTTTCCAATGCATTTTTACAATAATAAGTTGCAGCATATTTATCTTGCCTCTTGGTAAGGTAGACATTACGTGGGATGAGACAGATCAAGAAAGGGTGACTTCTCTGAGCAGAAATTTTAAAAAAGATGAGCTTCTGGACATGGACTTCCAAGCGTATTTAGCTTCATCAAGTGAAGAAGAGGAGGAGGAGGATGAAAAAGAAAAAGGTATTGCTAACTAATAAAGGTTCATCTAAAGCAGTTCAGAATATTAAAACAATATTGTACTAATTATTTTCATGATCTCCATTAAAAGTTATCAACTGATAAATTATGCTTAATCAGTTCCTTTCTTTAAAAAAATCCTTACCAACACCCATGCTGTACCCAGTTAGGAATCCCATTTGAAACTTCTGAGGCACAAACATTGTATAGTTGCTATGGGAAACCATATTATCTACTATGTGAATAAACCTGTGCAAGGGGTTGAAAATCCTCCAGGCCAAAATCTAAACAGGATTTTCAGCTCTTTGAATTAGAGATACTCATGCATGGCTTCTACTGAGCCTTCCAGAACCTCCCTCACTTGTTTGAGGCATACGACATCCTATCTTGTGTTGCCCCTCCACTCTTTGCTTAGATTTCAACTTCCTCTTATTTCTAAGGACTGGCTGAAAGGGCTGCCTGCCAAAGGATGTCAGCTCCCTTCTTTGTGCGGAAGGGAATGCCTTGGACAGGATGCAGGAATGGGGCTCAGATCTTCAGGATCTGAGCTCCATTTTTCCACCCCTCAGGAGATGTCAGCTCTCCTCTGCAGGTAAAAAGGAAGCAGATTCAGCAGAAGGGGTATGCTGTTGATCACCAAAAGAGTTCCATGTGCCTTTTCTGCTGTGACACCCCCACCCTCTGGAACAAGGTGAGGTTAGCCCTATCTTTGTTAACTTTCCAGAAGGCCCTTAAAACATAGGTTCTCCATCAACCTTGGGTACTGATTAGCTGCATTTCCCAGAGCTTTCTTTGAAAGGAAACTTTTTTTTTCTTTTTTACTGAATGTAAAAATTAAGTCATTGAGTTCTCCATCAAGTAGAGTTCCTGAAAAGTGTCATTGGAGAGTGTTAATTTTCAAATCCTGGAATAGATACCAGAACAATCTTTTTTATTTAACATGAAAATCAGTACAGTGCTTAGTTTGTCAGATAGTTGTTGTGGAGGGGAAAAAAACTCCAGACTTCAGACCTGCTCTGCAGGTTTGGAGATTACTCCTTGTTTTTGGTCTGATTCCTGTCTCCTTCCCCCTTCAAATATGGATTTTCAATTCAATTTTTATACAACAATTTTTGGAAAGATTCTCACTTCCCTTTTATTTAAAGGTAATGATGAAACAGACATAGCAGATGGCGATAAACCTAAAGAACATTCCAAAGACGATGAAGACCAGATAGCAAAATACAAAGAGCTTCTTTGGAGTATTCAGGAAAAAGAAAAGAAGCATCAAGACACTGATATGGAAATGGAAATTAAATGGGTTCCTGGTAGGTGACTGTTTCTTTTTCCTAGAACTGGTTGTCCATTTCTGATCTCTTCTCCCCACTGGGGAAGAAAAAGGCTGAGTTACTGAAATGCCATCATTGCAGCTATCAAACTAATGATTAGTTAATATGATGTCAAATTATTCTGCTTAAAAATATTTAAATATTGGTTTATGGAAAAGGAACACAAGCATACAAGAGTTTTTGATTTATATCGTATCTGTAGGATTTTGTTTTTGTTTGATTTTGGCAGTAAGATGAATTTGTCAGCCACGCGCTTGGTTCTCATTATCTGTGAGTGGCACAGAGATAGGATGAGACCTTTGTTGATTTTTTTTAGGAATAGCAAAATCTTTCTGCCACCAGAACAGTTGTGGAAGACAGCTGTTCCCAGCTTGATGTATTAGAGTTTAGCAGCTGCAGAATGATTATACTCGCAAATATCGTACTGTAGTTATCTTTCTGAGAGTTGTTTCCATAGTAAGTAGCAAATCAGGTAGCCCTCAACTTATAACTATTGATTTAACAATAATCCAAACTTATGACGGCCTCAGAAAAAAGGGACTTACAACCTGTCTTCAAAGTTATGACGATTGCACCACCATGCGGTCACACGATTGCAGTTTGGGCACATGGCAGTCGGATTTATGATGGTTTGGCAGCTTTTTGCAGCCACTTGATACAGCCAGCTTCCTCAGGGTCTTGTGAAAGAATAAAGTGGAAAAATGACTTATGACCTCCTTTTACTGGTCCACTATAGAAAGCATCCTCTCATATTGCATTATGGTGTGGTACGCTGGCTTGATGGCTATGGATAGAAAGAAATTACAGAGGGTGGTAAGCACAGCACAAAACATCGTGGGCTGTTCCCTGATATCACTAGATGACATTGCTAGGATTTGCTGCCTTAGAAGAGTGAGGAAAATTCTCAGGGACAATTCACATCCAGTGGTGGTATTCAGCTGGTTCACATCGAACCGATAGCAAGAATTTGGCATGGGTCACCAAACCGATAGTAAGTCCTAGCTGGCCACGGCCCTGACCCAGACACCCTCCCGCCTGATGCTCACTCACCCCGCCCGCCTGATGTTCGTCTAAGATATTTCTTTTTTTTCCCTCCCGACAATCAGCTGTACATAGATCACTTGTGCCAGGATTCCCCTTGCTGAGGCCCAAGAAGGCAAAAAATGGCTCAGCACTCCCTCCATTTTTTGCCTTCCTGAGCTTCAGAGGAGCCTTAGGGGAGCAAAAACCAGGAAGCTCCCAAGACGGAGCTTGGAGCGGTGCTGCGCACCCCTCCCATGCTGTTTTTTTTTCTTCCTGAGCCTCAGAGGAACCTTGAGGGAGCAAAAACTCCCCCTCCAGAGGTTCCTCTGAGGCCCAGAAGGCCCAAAAAACAGGTGGGGACTGCAAAAAAGCAAAAAAAAAAAAAAAANTATAGGAGATATAGAAGCATAGCCAGCCACACCAACATACTGAAGAACAGTGTCTACCTGTGGGCTGTCAGACTCCTGAACGGAAAATAACTTCATGTCAACATAGTATGATAGACTTTGGGGGGGGGGGGCTGGTGTGTTGTGCAACAAGGTCACATGGTGCAATAAGATTGGGACTGGGTTAGGGACTTCTGTCTTCACTGTGAGTTGTGTTGGGGGGGGAGTCCCTGAAGGGAAGCTCAGCCAATCTCTTCGTACACATGTTGTACTCTTAACAATAAAGGTTGATTGACAACCAAAATGAATTGGAGAAGCTAAATTTGCTTAATGACTATGTGATTCACTTTACAACCACAGTAAAAATGGTTGTCAAATTGGGTGCAGTTACACTTAATGACTGCATTGCTTACTGATCAAAATTCTGGTTCTTTCCAATTGTAAGTCAAGGACTACCCATACAAGGTTTGTGGAGAATTGCTTTTTGCATATACAGAAAGAGAGAAAAAATTAAATGGTGCTGGCTTTTTCTTAACATATTTTCATTTCTTCTACTCTAAATCCCATGTCTGCATTTTCACTTTGGGAAAAAATCTGTGTCCCATCCTGCAGTGAGGTATTGTAGCTGAGGTGAAAGCTAATAAATGATTAATATGTGCTGAAGATGTATCCTTCTCGATTGGTGGCAATGTTTCATTTTTAAAAAAAATAACAAAATTTTACAGGAATTTAGGGGATCATTATTATTTACAGTGCTTTACTTTGTGACAGATCTATTAGAAATTCATTGTTTAAAAATTACAAATGAACATGTTGGAAATATGGCATATCCTGCAACTTCTCGCCCTTTTCTCTTATTTATTCTAAACAGTGCTTCAGCTTTCAACATTGTGGTTGCTTAGACAAATTGGGAAATGGTTTGGCAAGTGGCTTGTAAAACAATCTAATTTATGGCAGAAGTTCATTCCCTATATATGTCGTATTACATCCAAGTTGTGTACTTCTAAATGGAGCAGTTGATTTCATTCCCTGGAAAACTCTTTCAAGTTTTTTAGGATTCCTGCTATGGAAAAATATGATTCAACCCCTAGCCTTCCCCTTTTAAAATAAAACTTTAAAGCTCTTGTCAACATGTTAAAAAGTCCATTTGTTTTTGTTGTTATCTGTGATCTCTTAATTTGTTAGCAGGAACTGTTGTTGCTTTTCATACAAAGAGTAGATAGGTTAGAACAGGCTGATTGCATTTTGGCATGCTATAAAGGAGAGGGGTGGGAGCGCTGATCCAAATTGGTCTAAGCTTCTATCATAAATTGCATACAGCGTCATGTTTCAAACACCTGGTATAATAGAGCTCTATTTGCTAAAATTGAAAAACCAGTAGGACAGAAGCATAGGTCTTTCTTCCTTTTGTCTGTCTGTTCAGATTAGCCTTAAAGAACAACTTGTTCTTTCAGAACACAGCTATTGTTGAGATCATTTTTGCAGTCCCATTACAGTTTTAAACAATCATAGTTGTTCTTAAACTAAGTCTGAGAAATGAAAGTCTGGATTGCTAAATGTCAGTTGCTTATGAATCCATGTAAATGCTGTTGCACTTATGTTGTCAAACCAGGCTTTTTAGCTATCCTGGATTGGCTCCCCATTTCAACTTATACTTTCCCAGTTCAGATATTGGGGTAAATAGTGATTTATATGAAATACACGTAGAGAAGAAAGACCTCACATAACAAATTCTATAAAAGGAAACTTCTCAGTTCAGATGAAAAAGGTAATTAGACTATTTCATATTTTAATATAGCCATTTTACAATGTAAAGTGTTGATCTGGTTTCTAGCCATTTTTTAAATATATAGAAGCTTTGCCTCCTGAATTTCCTCTTACATGAAAAGCTTTTTGTAAGGAAGCCTTCTCAGATGCCCTTCTGTAATCAAAGTACTTGTAAAGGTATAACCAGAGGTATAATTAATACATCATAATATGGCTATGGCCTGATTTTGGAGTAGTTTGGTTTTTTTTAAAAAAAAGAAGAAGCCTTGTACTCACGTATGCATGTGAAATCTGGTATCCTGCTTGGTCTTGGTAGGTTAATTAACTATGCAAGTATAATTCTAAAATATTGCAGTCTGTGAAGCAAAAATACACATCAGCTAAAACAAGTTTAACAAATATAAATCTAAAATCATAAAACATAAGTGGTTATTCCTGTGACCAGTTATGCCTTGTTTTTATGGTCACTCCCTTAAATTATGCCTAGAAAATTGGAGTTTAAGGTAGAAGATGAAACATTCATTTTCTGGAAAATCACTCAAAAAAAAGATATCAATTCAACCACCTGAAACTTACTAGTAGTAGTTTTTCAGGATAGTCCTAAGTCAAGGCCACTAGTCTGGCTTTAATAAAAACTATATGGATGACATTTTCTAGGTTATAAAACCTGGAGAGAGAAAAATGCAACCTTTTCTTCTGATGAAAATATTGTTCTTTTTTATGGGTTTATCTGCTGGATTCCTTCTGTATTCAGCTGCAAGATAAGTACTTCAGAACTATTACTGGTGTACAGGAAAAGACAACCATTATCTTAAAAAAATGACAGGACTTCATTTTCTCTGCTTCAGTCCTTCTTCAAATACACTTCCTTCTGTCTGTTTTCATGCCACTGTTACTAACAATATATAGACTGAAAGAGGGTGACTATGTATACTGATTCCTATTTACTTATTGGAAACCCTAATCTTTCTGCAAATCTACAGATTGGATAGACAGGAAAATTGGGTGGAATCCAACAAAATGTGGCAAGGAATTGTTTAAAAGGACTAGTTTATCTGGCTTGCTGGATAAGAACTGGGTTGAATCCAACAGTAAGTGCCAGTCAGACCACTCAGGAGAAGTCAACACTGATGGGTTGTTGTTGTTTTTTGGCCTGTTATTGAAACTTCACACTCATGCAATACACTAACCCATTCATATTTTAAAATAATGGTTTGGTGTAAAGAGCTGCTGTCTGGTTTCTCTCATTGGTTACAGGTCTGAAAGAAAATGCTGAAGAAATGGTACGAAATAAGCTAGAAGGCAAAGATAATCTGACTCCCTGGCAGCAATTTCTAGAAAAGAAGAAGGAGAAAAGGAAAATGAAGAAAAAGCAAAAGGTAATTTTATGACCTTAGTTAAGTAGTTTTAAAGATTTCTATCTTTGGAAAACCCCGAAGAACTTGTACTTTTTCTCATACACAGATTTTTTTTAACTAGGATCCTTAGGCTGGGACTCATTTCAGGCTAGGCTTATTGGGATATCAGACTGTTTTTCAGAACATTCCTAATACTAGGCTGCACACTGCAAGGGAACCCATTGGTACTGGGTGCTGGCTCTCAGGAATTTTCATTTATTTATCATTTATTTATTGCTCATATATGTATGTCTCACCTTCAGAGAAAAAAGAAAATTCTGGGTGATTTGCAGAAGAAAAAGGAGAATAATATGCACAATAACAATTTCATTGATAAAAGTTAACAAAATGCAAATGTTTAGCTATATGTATACTGCTTTTTCTCAACCAGACCTGCATTTTTATCTATTGAGGGCTTCATTGTTTCATGAAAAACCTTTTGACAGTGTTAAAGCAAGCAGAGGTTGAATCAACAGATCAACTTAGGCAAAGATAACCATTGGTATACATTTCCTCTTTCAGTGACACTCTTTCTCTCTCTGGCGTTTCAGAGGAGATATATTTTACTAATCTCTTGCATAAGAGATGTGAAGTTTGTCCAAGGGATATAGGTTTTAGAGCTTAGAAATGAGAGTTCTTTGCTTGTAATTGAAAGGACATCTGTGTGAGATGATCCAGTCTAAATAGAGCTATCCATTAGTAGAGCGTTGTTCTGAGGAGCTGTGTTTTCCCAATTGCCACTTATCATGCAGTAGGATGCTTGAGAATGCCTCCAAATGACTTTAAATAGTCAGGCTGGTTGATATGGAATACTTTCCTCAATGAGCCCCTTGATATTTCTTAGGAATTTTTCTCTGCTAGAAAGTTAATTTGAAACCCCACAGTTTTCTTGTGACTTGAACTGCAATTAACGAGAGCATAAAATCAGGCAAATGATTGATCATCAAGAAATCAAAACACTGTTTTTCTTTTGCTTTTGGTAGTCTTGTGAATAAAAGATAAATTATGATTAAAAGAAAAAATGCATGTATTAGCTCTGCAGACACATCTCTTTTGATATTATATCCTTGATAAGTTCTCCATCGCTAAAGGGAATGTTCATTAGTGTTGAAACACCATCTTGAACTGCCAAGACCTGAATAAAATTGATGTCTTCTTTTTTTTAATCTTAAGCAATGGACAGATTTTCCCTGCTGATTTTTTTTCTTTTTAACACTAGAAAGCTCATCAAAGAAATAAACATGAGGGGATTCTGCTAGCAAACTGATTTCAGAGTCGTTGAAAGTAGAAATACTAGACATGTCTTTATTTTAAGCTTAGCCTTCTTCTCTGAGGATGTGTTAATTCCATATGGATTTTTTTCTTCAGAATGTGTCAGCCATAGAATACACACACACATACACATTCTATAAATTGAGTTTCAAAGTGTACTTTATTTTTGAAAAGTTGATCAAGCAACTTTTATGACATTAGATAACCATTTGTTTGAAGATCAGTGCTTGAATTTGTGCTCATGATTATTACAATTTTGAGTTATTTGTATGATCTTTGTAATTAAGAAAGTAGGCTATACATTATCTTATGAAACTTGCAGAAGAATGCCTCATATTAGACGGTTATGCAAATTGGGACAATTTGCTTATCAGTGGAGACCAAGTGAAGCAAGTGGCCACTTTTAAGTTTCTGGGTGTTACCATAAAAGAAGACCTGACCTGGGGTGCTCACATTGCAGTATTGGTCAAAAGGGCCCAGCAGAGATTCTACTATCTGAGACTTCTCAGAAAATAACAACTGAATGAAAAACTGCTGGTGACCTTCTACTGCTTCACCATAGAGAGCATTTTAACTTACTGCACCTCTGCATGGTTTGCCAATTGCACAGTGGCAGATAGGAAAGCACTCCAGAGGGTTAATGTCATTGCCCAGAAGATCATGGGTTGCCCTCTCCCCTCTTTGGAAGAGCTTTATAGGGAACCCTTTTTTTTTAAACTATTACCATCTGGCAGACAGTACAGAATAATAAAAACAAGGACAAATAGGCTGAAAAACAGCTTCTATCCCAGGACAGTAGCTCCTTTGAATTCTCCTATATAGTGCAGTGTTGGTGTAGTGTCGGGGGTTTTCCGGTTCAATGTGTGGAGGGTGAGGGATGTGTGTCTGTGTTTATTTTCATGGTCATGATGTGCACTGAAGATGGTGTTTGATTTTGTTGTATGAGGTGCAATGACAATAAAGTTAAACTAAACTAAAATTATGCCAAGATACATATCTCAGATGTAAAATATATATCTTCATGAGTGAGAAGGGCATGTTCTGTTCATGTATACAGTCAGATTCTGCCCAGTCCCACCCTTTCAACTGAAGAAATGTTTAAACCTTTTAGTACAAAGAGAAAAGTTGAATAATCGGGACAGGAAAAAAAGAGAAAACTAACTGTTCTTTTGAGTCCCTGATTAAAGATTGGAATCTACAGGAAGCTGAAAAAGTCCAGGAAGGCTGAGAAGAATTTTTGCTTCAGTAACCCATTTACCTCTAAGGAAAAAATAAACAAGTCTAGCCAGAAAATGGCATAAGAATTTTGATTTTTTAAAAAATGTATATGTGGTATTAAGCCTTCTAATTTCATACGCTTGTTTCTCTATATAAATATGTAATTCTGTAGAAGCCATATTAAGGCACACATACAACCTCCGTATAAATAATAATAATAACAGTAATTACACACACACACACACACATACACACACACACAAAACGCATTTCTTAAACTGTCCTTAGGAAGTCTACATAGATGCCTATAGTCTTTGGTTGTCTTAAGGCGAGGTCACACTGGCCGACGGATGCAAAACGTATGTAAAAAGGACACAGCGGATGAGCAAATTTTCGATCTGTTGTTATCCGCTCTCAAAAGTGCCCCAAATTTGCATAAACAGAGCGAACAACAACGGAAAGGAACGGACATGGGGAGGATGTAGCGATGTTCGTAGGGAAGCCTAGGGGATGGAAGCGGATGGAAGAGGATGACACATCCGCAGGGCTTCCGGGGAGAGAACAGCGAAGTGAACGCGCAGCGGAAGGAGCGGATGCATAGCGATGATGCGGATGCATCACGGACGCCTAGCGGATGCCTAGCAGATGCAAAAGCGTTCACTGCGCATGCAGGGAGGATGCATTGCGTCAGCCCCGCGGATATAAAGAGAAGCACCTCGCAAGCAGGTCACCATTCAGAGGAAAGACCTGCTTCCAGACACATCTTCAGCCAACAACCATGGGGAGAAAGAGGAAGCCTGTGCCTACTCCTGCCAGCCCTGGCAAGAAGGACAGAACCACCATCCACCCTCTGGCGCTAACTCTGAAGCTGCTGGTGCTCCTGGTGTTGCGCTGGTGGTGCTTCTCCTGCTGGTGCTGCTCCTGGTCCTGCTGGTGCTGCTGGTGCTTCTCCTGCTGCTGCTGCTAGTTCTTCTCCTGCTGGTGCTGCTGCTGCTGGTGGTGCTGCTGGTGCTTCTCCTGCTGCTGCTGCTGCTGCTTCTCCTGCTGCTGCTGCTGTGGTGGACCAGCCCAAGGCCCTCAAAGCCCTGCTACTGAAGGCCCTGAAGCCCCTGCCAGAGGGAGGAAGAGGCAAGGCAAGGAGAAGGGGGAGAGGAAAGAGTACTCCATTTCCGAGGACCATGAAGAGGAGGTGCTGGAATGGCTGAGGGAGAACGAGTATCTGTGGAGGAAGGGCCACAGGCTCTATCACGACACCAAGCAGAAGCAGGCAGCATGGAGGAAGAAGGCGGAGAGCATGGGCTACACTTCAGATGTCCTCTGTGGTGGTAGAAGCATATGCACACCTGGTATGGCAAGCTGCACTGAAGAGTTCTGAGCAGGCCGCTATCAATCTCACTGACCGGGAGACCTATGTCATGGCCAAGTGCAGCTTCCTGGAGGGTGAGATCTGCCACCGAGGAGCAGCCCCTCTTGTCAACCCTCTCCCTCAGACAGCCCACAGAGAGCCAGTCCTTTCAAGCCAGGAGACAGCTACAGTGTCCAGGCAGGTGTCTTTGGAGGGCCCCACGACAGAGTCCCCTCCGACAGCTGCACTCCCCGTGCCAGAGGACGTGGAGGATTCCCTGTCTCAGATGGAGCAAGAGGCAGCCACCAGAGACCAACCCACCCCCACCCCAGCTCCACCTCCAAGAAAGCAGGCAGAGAGGCAGACGGAGGGACAGAGCCACACTGTCCTCTTGGAGATCAGGACACATCAAAGCCAGCAAAGATCTCCTCTCCCAGCTGTCCACTTGACATACCATCCTCCAACGCAAGCCCTTAATCACGTACGTGAGCCAGACCCTCATGGACATGCCCGAGGTCCAGTACCAGGCGATGAAGGAGAGGATCACAGCTCTTCTGCACCACCCTCCAGGCCCAGCTGAACCTGCTGCTACCCACTCCAGGTCTGCTCCTCCACCCCAGGCGATTTCATAGCCCTTCCACGATTTCAGCAGCCCCTCGCCTAACAAGCCTACCATCACCAGGACTTCCGCAGCCAAAGGCAGCCATTCCCAGTCCACACCCAGGTTCCTCGCGATGCCACCGATGCCACAGACGCTTCAGCTGACCCAGCTGCAGACCAGACAGCCCCACTACAGTCCTCCTTCCTACACCCCACAGCAAGCCCTTCCTCAGAACTCTGTCATCAGTCTTGGGCCTCACATCCCAGGTCCTTGAGAAGCAACCTCAGGGAACTGAGTCAGCTCTCTGAGAGCTTCCTGCGCACACCATCTCCTGTTTACTCCGGGGCCAGGCACCCCAATGGCGCCTCAGACCAGCACCCCAGCAACAGCCACCTCCACAGTCCTGGCCCCTTTACATCTGAGACCATGGGCACGCCTCAGAATGACTGAAAAGAGTGTCCAGAGGACTGAGTTCACCTTATCTTTGCTTAAAGACACTTAACTTGGGTCATTTTGCTTTTTAATAAAATCATACAGTTTGTTATTAATAAAGGTTATCTTTTGCTTCACACACTTGGTTCATTTTTTTTACTTAATAAAGCATTGGGGAAAACTTTGAAAAAAGGGTGCTTGTGGGATTGGTAAGGATAGCTGTGGGATGGGTAAGGATAGCTGTGGGATGGATAGCTGTGGGATGGGTAATGATAGCTGTGGGATTTGGTAAGGATAGCTGTGGATAAGGATAGTTGTGGGATGGGTAAGGATAGTTGTGGGATAGATAAAACCTCCAGTGCAAGCATAGTGGGACTGTATGGTCCACCCTCCCAGCTGCCACACATATGGCCCTTTATTATCAATAACAATTTAATCATTGATCAACACATTTCAACATAAAAACTATTTATTAATGCCCTATTCATTGTAAGGCCACTCAACATACATGGCACAATCTCATCAGTGTGATGAGACAGGCTGAAGGAAGCATCTATTAAGCATCTACCATCCTGTCTTGCCACTCCACTGCTCCAGCTGGGGAGTTGCACCAGTGTTTCAGGAGGTTGCGCTGCTTCTTCCCTCCAAGTGAAGCTCTGTTGGGGCCTTGCACATCCACAGTGTCTATCAGATTTAGTCCTTGCCTCCATTCACCAGGCTCCATGTCCCCATTGCCTTGTTGATGGTCCACAAGCCTGTTCTGCAACACTGGGTTAGGTGCGCATGAGATTGTGCAGGATGCAGCAAGCTTCCACGATGCTCCTCACGGTCTGTGGGCGATGCTGCATGGTGGTGAGAAGTACCTGGAACCTTTTGGCCAGGATGCCAAAGGCGTTCTCCACCACCCGTCTTGCCCTGGACAGCCTGTAGTTGAAGATCCTCTCTTCACGGGGAGGTATCTTGAACTGTACGGCTTCATGAGGTAGGTTCTGAGGGAGAAGGCGTCATCCCCCACGATGAAGTAGGGCACATCTTGTGTGTCGTTGGGTAGGGGGTCTGGATCTGGGAAACCCATGATGAGGTTTGCATTCCAGCCCACCCTTGAGGTCACTGGTGTTGTATATCTGGGCATCTGAAGCTGACCCGTTGCCTGAAGCATCGATGTACATGAACTTGTAGTCAGCATCAACCATGGCAAAGAGGATGATGCTGAAGAAGCCCTTGTAGTTGAAATAATTGGACCCCGAGTTGGCTGGAGCTTTGCAGGCCACATGCTTCCCATCTATGGCTCCAACGGTGTGGGAAAGTTCCACCTCTGATACCACTGTTCTGCAACTTTCCTCCAGCCTTCTTCAGTGGTGGGGCACTGGAGGAGCTCCTGCACGTATTCTTTGATGATGGCCTGCACCACTTCTCTGAGCACAATGCTGATGGTGTTGTGTGGCACCTCCAGGCATACTGCATGTTTCTGTATGTGGTCCCAGAGGGCAGTGGCGCAGAGTCAGTGCCACCTTCAGTCCAGGCTGGGACGGAAGTTGGTGTTTGCCTTGGTCAACCTGGGTCTCAGACGCTCCACAACTTTTGTCAAACATGGCTGGTGGCATCCTCATGAAGTGCTGGAATGCACGAGTGTCTTCATTCCTCAGCTCCACCATCAGCCTGTCATAGAGCCCAAACTCCACTCTTCTCCCAATCCATCTTCGGACCCAGACAGCTCTTGGACGTCTCTTCTTCCCCTTGCGTAGAAAAGGTGAAACAGTCGGAAGAGGGCTGGGTCTGGTGTTGAATGATCGCGGCTACCAAAAGGAGTGTGCGATGATCCATGGTGGAGATCAATGGATGATGTGAAGAGGCAAGGGCAAGGCTGAAGAAGTCTGCACACCACGGCTGCTTGACTGATAGTGAGATCCAGGTGATTTCCTCCCCCTTTTTATAGGAAATGTCAGTTTTCCGCTAGTATCCTTCCACATACTCTAGACATCCTCCAGACATCCTAAATATCGAGATACGTCCCATATACGAATGTTTTGTCCATTTTAATGCTTTATATAAAAGATGCATCCGCTTACATCCTTTCTGTCCTTGCTGCTAACACTGTGTGGACGTTCCGTGTACCTTTCGCTTCATCCTCTTTCCGCTTTCCACTGCAGTGGATGTGAGTTGCGCGGATGGCCAGATGATGCCGAGAGGATACATCGGACGTGTAACAGATGACAACGGACTTAGAACGTTTGTTGCTCGTATGTGTCACGGATGTAGATCGTACAGGTGGAAAGTTCATCCACTCAAAAGTTTTTGTGCAGCTCAAAACTTTTTGAGCAGATGAAATAGCAGTAGACGGGTGTTTTACGGATAGAGCGTATGAAACACGTATGCAGTGAGTACACAATGGATGCATCACGTTTTCCAACACGGATGGCAAGCTTTTTTGTCCGTTTTACATCCTCTTTGCATCCGTTGGTTCAGTGTGACATGGGCTTTAATCTCAGCAAAACAATTGTTTGAAATCACCATCTTCCTCAATGAAGGGTTTGTACCTTGGGATTACTTCTTGAAACTTGTTTTAAATAACTTTGTGCTTGATATATTTAATCATATTGCTAGTATTTCATACTGAAAATACATTTTGTATTTTGTTTCAGGCTGCTGTTGTTAAGGAAACACTGAATGAAGATGAATACCCATCTGATGTTGATTTGAATGACCCATATTTTGCTGAGGAACATGGGAGACCAGGTTAGATGTCAGTTTTGCTATCCTATATTGTTAAAGATGACACAATACATGTCAAATGTTTTATCCAAGAAGCTCTGACAAAAGCAGTCACTCGATGCTCCTTTGACAGCTTTGTACTTGTTATTATATATGTTAAGAAACTTTTTTAAAAAACTTTTTTTTTTGCAATGAATTCAGAAATAACATATTTTTCTATTTTTGTCTGTTGCTACTGTTGCCATTTGAAACTACTGGAGAGGGATGAAATTAGGAAATCATATCAAATCAGGATAGAAAAAAATTACAAGTGGAATATGATTATATTCCAAAAATGGTTTATAGTGCAGTGATAGAGCAAATCCGGCACTTAACTGCAAAAAAGATGCTCAAACTCTGTGTATGAAACTGTTAATAGAATTTATAACGTGGAAGCCAGTGGGGTTCCTTAATTTTCAGAGATGATATCCTTGCATTTTGTATTCTGGAAGCTGCTTCAACCAACTCCTGATTTCAAAAGTAATTTGCCTTGTCAGGAAATTGCTTCTATATAAAGTAACAGCAAGACAAGTACATTCCAGAAATTGTGCAGCCCTCCAAATTGTGCTTTTAATGTTTTTAATTATTGAAACCATCCATTAAGCAGCGTAGGTAGATTTTGTGTTTGTTTGCTTATTTGTAGCAACAAATGCATCATGGTTAGGATACAGCAGAAGGGGAATAGGAGTGTGCATGCAAGTGTTTGTGCACACGCACATGTGTGTGTGTGTGTGTATCCATGTATCAACAACAGAAATCAAACAGATTTAACAGATAATCAGAGTTGGAAGGGATCTTGTAGGTCATCTAGTCCAACCCTCCACCCAAGCGGGAGACCCTACACCATTTCTGACAAATGGCAATCCAATCTCTCCTTGAAAGTCTCAAGTGATGGCACTCCCACAACTTCTGAGGGCAAGCTGTTCCATTGGTTGATGTTCTCACTGTCAAAGTTTCTCCTTATTTCCAGGTTAATTTCTCCTTGTTCAGTTTCCATCCATTATTCCTTCTCTGGCCTACAGGCGTTTTAGAAAATAGCTTGATCCCTTCCTCTCTGTGGAAGCCCCTCAGATATTGGAAGACCGTTATCATGTCTCCCCTGGTCCTCTTTACTAGACTAGCCAAGCCCAGTTCCTGCAACCGTTCGTTGTATGTTTTGGCCTCCAGTCCCCTAATCATCCTGGTTGCTCTTCTCTGTACTTTTTCTCAAGTCTCAACATCTTTTTTATAATATGGTGACCAAAACTGGATGCAGTACTTTAGCTGTGGTCTTACTAAGGCTTTATAGAGTGGTATTGGTACTTCCGTTGATCTTGATTGTATCCCTCTGTTAATACAGTTTAGGATTGCATTAGCTTTTCTGGCTGCTGCTGCNGTTGTCCACTAAGACTCCAAGATCCCTCTCACAGTTACTGCTATTGAACCTGGTTTCAATATTCAGTATTCAATATTCAATACTTTCCTCAATTTAGAGATTCATAATTTTATATACAGTATGCACACATTAAATCCATTCTGCAATGATTTTGAGAAATGTGACAATTGGAATCTGAGCTTCACTTAGGATGTATGTATGTATGTATGTATGTATGTATGTATGTATGTATGTATGTATGTATGTATTATTTACTTATTAAATTTGTTTGCTGCCCATCTCGGGGCAACTCTATTAATAGGATAAAGAAAATGTACTGGATAATAAAAAGAATACTTCATGGAATGCAGAAAAGAATACATCTAGCTGAAAGAAATGCAAATAGAACACTTCTAAAGTGTTCTAATGCAAAAAGAACACTTCTAGAAGAGACATGAAATTTAATTCATATAAAATGCAATCTGAGAGCAATCTAATCTCAGATAGAAAAAAAAATGTGGCTTTGTCAGAATTGTCTGCTCTTGAAAAATCATGATGCCCCTTCCTTTTATGTATTCCCTGGGCCACAGAGTCATCCATTTGTGCTTAGATTATTTTAGCTTGTACTCTGATCTTGTAAAAAGTTTGATCTAAAATCTGAAACTTATACTGATGTTTGTTTGTGTCCAAACCCTGGGCTGCAGACAGTACCAGTCCACAGCCTGTTGGGTATTAGACCATGCAAATGGCAGCTTTGTGCACGAAGCTTATTCATGCATGCACTGAATTTAAGTTATGCGTGCAAAACTATCCCCACCCGCCGCCACCACCAGTTCATGGAGCCAGAAAGATTGAGAACCACTGATCTAAACGAAGTCAGTTGAGGCAATGAAGTGAAATGATGAAATGATAGGTAGATCTCAAGAACAGTAAAATGTGATAAGGTAAAAAGAGTTTGTGATCACATTTTGTAAATGACTTATTCAGCAAAACACAATGGAATCACTTGGATTAGGTTATACGAGGCTTTGTAAAATATTGTTTAAACTGAAATACTTGATATGGATTGGTTACAAGAAATACCGTATATGTATCTATGCAGGTAGTCCTCAACTTATAACCACAATTGATACCGTATATGTATCTATGCAGGTAGTCCTCAATTTATAACCACAATTGAATCCAAAATTTCTGGTGCTAAGCAAGATAGTGAGTTTTGTCACGTTTTACAACCTTTCTTGCTACAGCGGTTAAGTGGATTGCTGCATTTGTTAAGTTGCTAATACTTTGTTGTTAAATGAATTTTGCTTCCACATTGACTTTGCTTGTTGGAAGGATTCAGAAGGTGATCATATGACCCTTGGACACTGTAACTGTTATAAATATGAATCAGTTGCCAAGCATCTAAATTTTGATCATGTGACCAATGAAATATTACAACAGTCGTGTGGAAAACTGTCATAAGTTATTATTTCTGGGGCTGTTATAACTTCAAATGGTCACAAAGCAAACTGTTGTAAATCGAGGATTATTTGTATTAGGCAGGGTAGATTAGGGAATTTGAAATGCCATACAGACTTCTTGTATTCCTGCTGGCACATTCTCGCTGAGGTGAGCACTGGATGGGGGTGGATTACTTCTCATTATTACAGGATCTCTCCCCCGTCCCCAAGAGGTTACACTGAAATAGTGTTGCAGCCAGATTGCTTCCCCAGCATAACTATTGCAATTCATCTGGCAAAAGCATTTTGATTAGCTAAATGTTCTAATAAGATAGAATCCTTTCTAGACTGTTTGTTGCAATATATTTAATAAGGCAAATACAATTTACCTTTTTTTATCATTCTCTCCTAAAAATACAGTGTGATATTCTACAATGCAATATTTTTAAAGACAAAGCTATATTGTGTGAACATTGTGCTGAAGTCTGAAAAATTCACTTTTGGTGGCATGACTAGTATTTCTTTTTCAGATACGAACAAGACAGTGGTCATGACAGTGGGAGTGAAGACATCTTTGCTGAGTCCTTGCAGCCTTTCACATTAATAACCATAGGCATGAAAAAAATGTTTATTCCTAAGGCATCATCTGCTTCAGCTGCTCCCAAAGACTGTGTGAACAGAGTTCTTCCCATGCCATCAAACATCGGAATCTGCCTTGACTGTGACAAAGGCAACATTGGATTCTATGATGCAGATCGGATGAAGTGTCTTTATGAACGGCCAGTTGAATGCTCTGGTAAAATGTATCCAGCTTTTGCGTTAATGGGGAGCTCAGGAATTCATCTAGAAGAAACGATTGCAGCGAAATACTTGCAATATCAGGATGAAGACATTTAATACCCAAGGACCCACCTTTAGCTTTGTGTCTTAATTACATCATAACTCCAAGTGCATCTGCTGCACCCCCTGCTTTCGAGTCTGTTTTTCTTTTGTTTTTTAATTGCAGAAAAATAACATCTCTACTAAATGTCTAGTGTCCAGAAAACTCTACCTGAAGACCTCTTTGAACTGTTGTTGTTGTTTTTTGTCATATAGTGAGTGACCTTGGATACTCAGATTAGCATCCTCATTGCCTTTTATAAACTGGAAGCCTGCCAGTCTGATTAAATTTAAATCCTTATTTCTGATATTGCGACCATTTACATTCCAATTTTAAACAAATGGAAGTGGCTCTTCTTTTTTGTAATTATAGATTTATTCACTTCAGAAGGAGCTAATTCTGACTATCCTGAGTGGTCAAGCGTGTCTCAGAAACTCTCTTTGCATCAGAGCAAAGTGCTTTGTGAATCCAAGCTATGAGTGAATTGGTAGCGTTTAGGAGATGGATAATGAATCACAGTTACTGTGTCTCACACAGATTTATTGTGATTCATATAATTGATTTTTAAAACTGGTGTAATTGCAACAGTGATTAAAAGTAGGTTCTTCTGTGTGTTTTCAGTATTTTAGGTTATCTCCTATATGCTGTATTTAATATATGTTTAAATAAGTGCAATTTTTCATCAAACCTTGGGGTTAATATGCATATGTGATGTGTGAAGGGGGATAAAATGCAGACACAATTTGGATTTTATATTTTTCTTTAAAAGGTTTTGGCACATTTAATTCTTCATAAAATTAAGGCGGTCAGTGTATTTAGAATAAAAGCACTGATAATTAAGTTTGAAACACTTTCACCTTAAAGTATCATCATCAGTCTAAACTGATTAGCTAAAAAGAAATCCATACAAAACTGTCTAAAGCTCCATATAATCATCTTAACTGTGTAAAATAATACTGCTTCATGTTTGTGAAACTGCACTTCAGGTCATAGGGTTTTTAATTTGTTTTACATAAGTAGATGTGTGTGGTCCACTTTATGTGTTAAATACTGTTTGTTTCAAAAAAGTATCAACTATGCAATAGTTACCCAAGATCTGGTAAGCACTAGTTACTCTGAATCAAATAATAATAACCCAAAAGATTAATTTAAACTTTTTTATTTATAATGTGATAATTATTTATTTACAGCGAAGTGATATTCTGCCTAATGTCAGTTTAATTAATATCAATTTAATCTACTCAATTGATTTGAACATTTTCCTGCCTTTACACACTCTACTGTTTGAATTAAAAATAATAATTTGTGCGAGGAAATAGAATGTTCAGGACCTCCTGATTGCAAAAAGTGGTGCTTTTCTTTAGTTTAAGGGACCAGGGAAACATCTAGCAATGTGGTGAACAAAAATGAAAAAAAGAAAAAAGAAAAAATAATAATTTTGTTTTCTGCACTTTATATACAGACTAAGCTAAACCTTACGTGGATTACTCACAATATAGCTGCTATAACTAACAAGTAAGTTGGTAACCACTCTAATTGGTGAACTCTAGGCAAAGGTACATCATGGAGTTTGTTTGTTTTTTTACAAAATCATTTTTGAAGCTTTAATACAACCCCAAGGCCTTGTTTTGAAGATATTGTGAAGTGGAAATGTAACATTTCTGAAGATTTTCTCAGTTTTTTTTCTAATAAAAATAACAAATATGTCTGTTTCTTCTTATATTTTCACCTGGTTACTATATTACTCGTATGGGAAAATTGAGTGTTGTGAGGCAGGGATTCAGTTCAAAACTACAATCTTTTTATAAAATTAAAGTTTTGGTTAAATTCCGTTTTGTTTTGCACTGATACATGGTAAAATTAAATATTCATTTCAATTTTATGGTTTTATATTTCTTGCATACATGATTAAACATTCATGTTGCATGCTGCAAATGTACCATCCATAATTTGTGCTCTATCTTTTCAATTAATACCAATAGAGAAAAAAAATTAAGATTTGCAGCTACTAGTAAAAAAATTTCTAAAGAAGTTTGGGATTGTTTTAACCCAAATTCTGCTTGCAAATCCTTGATATTGCAATACTGTAAGGTCTTCTGTGTATATAGTTTGAATTGTAAATGATTCAGAAGTTTATTTATGAATAAACATTTAGCTTTTTTAGTTATAATAGAATGGAATGGAATGGCATAGAATAGAGCTTTGTCACTTTAAATGTGACAATAATGCTAATCAGTATACTGTACATTAAAATGAAATTTCATTGCATTCAGCTCTCAAAAGATAACCATTATGCATATACCCATATGCACACATATAACACAGAAACAACATAGTCTAGTTCAAATATATACATGTACACGGTGAAAAAAAAGAATCCTACGAATTTACAAGACGGATGACATAAGGAACAAAGCTCTCACAGAATCTAATAGTCCTGCTATAAATATTTCAAAACCTGCTCCCAGAGGGGAGCAACCAAAACAGACCGTGAAGTAGGTGTGTAGGGGTTCTAACAATGCTTCAGCCTGTAAGTACATATGCTTAAAAGCAGCATCCTGACTAACTGGAAGCAAGTTTCCTATAATCTTGTCAGCTGTCTTTCTCACTCTATGAATCTATCTGAAGCACTGCTACCACCAAACTAGAAATACAGTTTATTGTTAAAGGTAAAGATTCCTCTCGCACATGCATGCTAGTCGTTCCTGACTCCAGGAGGCGGTGCTCATCTGTTTCTAAGCCGAAAAGCCAGCGCTATCTGATGACGATTCTGTGGTCATGTGGCCGACATGACTAAACGCCAAAGGCGCACCGAACGCTGTTACTTTCCCACCGGTGATCTCTATTTTCTACTTTCATTTTTACATGCTTTCAAACTGCTTGGTGGCACAAGCTGGAGCGAGTAACGAGCTCAACTCCGTTCTGTGGCACTAGGAATTCGAACCATTCAGCATCTTAGCCACTGCACCCCTTACAATTTATTATGTGCCCTTAATTCTTCCCCTCTACTTAGATATATCTAAGCCCCTTTACCCTTATAGAGCAGATAATGACTGAAATGTCATACGTTCTGAGTCACTCTTGCTATGAATGGGCTGTATGGTGGCAGACTCCATGATGCCCTCCACATTTAGGACGTGACTATGATAATATCCTTCGGTTTTCTTTCTACCTGCTGCTAGAATAATATAACTTACTAAGCAAACCTCTAACCCCTTGTCTATCATTCAAATTGGCTAGATTTCAGTTATAATTGCTGTGTTGCCTTGAAATTATGGTTCAGTACTGTATGCTAGATGAAGAACTTTTCCACAGTTGTTAACCTGTAGTTTCTAATATCAACTGGCAATACATATTGGTTCATTATTGAACAGCAACACTATTTACTAGCCTTAAAGTCAAAATGTGCTTTTCTCAGTGTTAACACATTAAAAATGCATTATATATATTAATATTTTGGGTCAGCACTAATCAAAAACATCAATCATCATACAACTAACAACTGAAGTGAATCAGTCCTTCAGATCTGCTCTTCAGAATATTATTTATTTTATTTATTTGGAAAATTTATATTGCTGCCCACTCAAGACAGCTTAAAGGAAATAAAAAGAATATAAAAGAAATAAATAAAAACATCCATGTCAACAACACTTCCTCATACTAGCCATTTAATGGGCTCAATCCAGAAGAAAAGGAGAGAAGGAGCTAGAATAGATGAGACTAATAGAACCTGTCTGGGACAGGAACTGGAGACAGATATAGAACTCTTTTCTTATTAAAGCTTATTTTACTGTTTCAGCAGTGAATCATTTATTCATCATATGCTGTGCATTTGTACTAACTGGCATATTCTGACATTTCAGGAGTATTTTTAATATTAATATTCACATATTGTCTAGCTTTTCTCTAGGAATTTAAGGCAATAAATAGGCTGGGAAAAGGATCCTCTCTTTATTCCCATAACAGGCATCATATCAGGCCGGTTGGACTGAGAGAGAGAGGCTCACAGTCAAACTGAGCTCCATGACTGGTCTAGGATCTACACCATTTCACTCCTCTGGCTCTTCCAAGGGGTTGTGCATATACCGATTGTAATGTGTTTATTCAGAAGAAACAGTGGTGGAATTTTTACCAAAGTACTGTAAGTATGTAGCTAAACATAGTTTCAGGGGTATAAAAACTCAGCTTTGCCTAAGCAAACTAGAAATGTAGTCCTACCCAAAATTAGAGGATTGCATACTGTTGTTTTTCCCCCAGCTAAAACAAGTATTTTAAGCCCCTGTCACACAGCACCAACGGATGCAAAGAGGATGTAAAACGGAGAGAAACACTTGCCATCCGTTGGTTAAACAGCAATGCTTCTGTTCTGTACTCACTGCGTCCGTTTTTCATCCTCTCTATCCGTCCAGCATCCGTCTACTGACATTTCATCCACTCAAAAAGTTTTGAGCTGCACAAAACTTTTGAGCGGATAAAGTATCCAAACCGTCTGTTAGACATCCACTATGCATACGGGGAACATCCCTTCTACATCCGTCGTCATCCGTTACGCATCCGCTATATCGCTAGGCATCCGCTCCACATCCGCGCAATTTGCATCCGCTCACAGCGAAAACGGACACAGGGAGGAAGCGAAATGGAAGCGGAACGGACACGCAGCATTAGTAGCACGGACGGAGAAAGGATGAAAGCGGATGCAGCTCGCATACAAAGCATTAAAACGGAAAAATGTTCGCATAGGGGATGTATCTCGGATATTTAGGATGTCTGCAAGATGCCAAGAGGATGCAAAGGACACCTAGTGGAAAACCTATATTTACTATAAAAAGGGGGGGAGGGACTCACCTGGATCTCACTTTCAGTCCAGCAGCCCTGCGGTGCAGACCACTTCAGCCTTCATCTAGCTCTTGCTCTTCAACAGCATCCGTCATCTCCACCATGGATCATCAACACACCTCTTTTTGGTAGCCACCATCGTTCTACAACAGTGCGAAGCCATCTACAGGCTCTTTCACCTGTTCTACGTGAAGAAAAGGAGGCAGCCAAGAAGTGTCTGGGTCCAAAGATGGATCACGAGAAGAGCAGAGTACGGACTGTATAACAAGCTGATGGTGGAGCTGAGGAACGAAGAACCTCGTGCATTCCAGAACTCCATGAGGATGCTGCCAGCCATGTTTGACGAAGTTGTGGAGTGGCTGAGACCCAGGTTGACCAAGCAGAGCACCAACTTCCGACCCAGCCTGGACCCTGGGCTCAAGGTGGCACTCACTCTGCGCCACCTGGCCTCAGGGACCACGTACAGGAGCATGCAGTACGGCTGGAGGGTGCACACAACACCATCAGCATTGTGGTCAGAGAAGTGGTGCAGGCCATCATCGAAGAATACCTGGAGGAGCTCTCTCAGTGCCCCTCCACTGAAGAAGGCTGGAAGAAAGTTGCAGAGCAGTGATATCAGAAGTGGAACTTCCCCACACCCGTTGGAGCCATAGATGGGAAGCACGTGGCCTGCAAAGCTCCAGCCAACTCAGGGTCCACTTATCACAACTACAAGGGCTTCTTCAGCATCATCCTCTTCGCCATGGTCGATGCTGACTACAAGTTCATGTACATCGATCCTTCAGGCAACGGCTCATTTCAGATGCCCAGGTATACAACGCCAGTCACCTCAAGGAGGGGCTGGAACGCAACCTACATCATGGGCTTCCCAGATCCAGACCCCTGCCAACGACACACAAGATGTGCCCAACTTCATGCTGGGGGGGTACGCCTTCTCCTCAGAACCTACCTCATGAAGCCCTACACTTCCAGACTCCTCACCCGTGAAGAGAGGATCTTCAAACTACAGGCTGTCCAGGGCAAGGCGGGTGGTGGAGAACACCTTGGCATCCTGGCCAACAGGTTCCAGGTACTTCTCACCACCATGCAGCATCGCCCAGAGACCGTGAGGGAGGATCGTGGAAGCTTGCTGCATCCTGCACAATCTCATGCGCACCCGCTACCCAGTGTTGCAGAACACGCTTGTGGACCTCCAACAAGGCAATGGGGAACATGGAGCCTGGTGAATGGAGGCAAGGGCGAAACCTGATAGACACTGTGGATGTGCAAGGCCCCAACAGAGCTTCACATGAAGGGAAGAAGCAGCGCAAACCTCCTGAAACACTGGTGCAACTCCCCAGCTGGAGCAGTGGAGTGGCAAGACAGGATGATAGATGCTTAATGGATGCTTCCTTCAGCCTGTCTCATCACACTCATGAGATTGTGCCCATGTATGTTGAGTGGCCTTACAATGAACAGGGCATTTAATAAAGTGTTTATGTTGAAATGTGTGGATCAATGATTAATTGTTATTTGATAACAAAGGGCCATAGGTGTGGCACATGGGAGGGTGGACCATACAGTCCACTATGCTTGCAACTGGAGGTTTATCTATCCACAGCTATTACCCATCCAAAGGTATCCCTGCCCATCCACAGGTATCCCTGCCCATCCCACAGCTATTATCCATCCAAAGGTATCCCTGCCCATTCCCACAGCTATTGCCCATCAAAGGTATCCCTGCCCATCCCACTGCTATCTTAACCATCCCACAAGCATGCAAAGGCTTAAACCATTTCTAAAAGTTTCCACCAAGACTTTATTGACTAAAAGAACTGAACAAGTGTGTGAAGCAAAGATAATCTTTATTAATAACAAACTGTAAAGAAAATGACCAAGTGTCCCAAGCAAAGACTAAAGTCATCAGGTAGCAACCCAGTCTCTGGCACTCTTCTCAGTCACTCTGAGGCATGCCCTAGTTCTCAGGGTAAAAGGTCCAGGTACTGTGGAGGTGGCTGCTGCTGGAGTGCTGGTCTGAGTGCCATTGGGGTGCCTGGCCGCCGAAGAGGAACACAGGGGATGGTGTGTGGAGGAAGCTCTCAGAGAGCTGGCTGTCCTGTGATGTTGAGAGCCCCTTCCTCCATGCCATGGGGTGTCAGTCCCAAGACCGATGACAGATGTTGTGAGGCCGGGTTGGCTGTGGGTGGAGGAAGGAGGAGTGTAGTGGGGGTGTCTGGTCTGCAGGTGAGCGAGGTGAGGGTGTGGGTGGCATCTGTGGCATGGTGGCATCTGTGGCATCTGGTGGCATCGGTGGCATGTGTGGCATCAGTGGCGTTCTGTGGCATCGGTGGCATCAGTGGCATCGTTGGCACCGGTGGTGTACGATGTACCTGTGCCTGGACTGGGAAGGGCTGCATGTGCTGCTGGACCTCCTGGTAGCCATAGCCTTGGTAGGTGAGGGCTGTGGAAAGCCTTGGAAGGGCAGTGACATCAACCTGGGGTGGAGGAGCAGACCTGGACTGGGTGGGAGCAGATTCAGCTGGGTCTGGAGGGTTGTGAAGAAAGACCGGTGATCCTGTCCTTGATCACCTGGTACTGTGATTCGGACAATGTTCCAGGAGGGCTGGTTTGGCATAGTGAAGCAAGGGCTTGTCGGTCTTGAGGATGGTATGTTGGTGGTGTACCAGCTGAGAGAGGAGATCTAACGCTGCTTTTTATGGTGTCCCCTGATCCCAAGCAGGACAGTGTGGTTGTCCCCTCCAGTTGGCCCTCTGCCTTGCTTTCCTGTGAGAGTGGAGCTGGGGGTGGATGTGGGTTGGTCATACTGGTGGGCAGTCCCATCTCCTTGCTCCCACTGTCTCATGGCGGCGTCCTCCACGCGCTCCCCGCCACGGGGCAGTGCAGCTTGTTGGGGGCGGTTCCATCATGGGCACAGCTCCACAGATACCTGCCATGGACATAAGGAGCTGAACCTTGGCCAGAAGAGGACTGGCTCTCTCTGCGGCTGCCTGAGAGAGAGGGTTGTCAGAGAGCGGGCTGCTCCTCTGATGGCGGATCTCACCTCGCAAGAGAGCTTGCACTTGGCGCATCACGTAGGTCTCTCGGTCGTTCAGCTGTGACCGTGGCCTAGGGCCAGGATTTCTTGAGGTGCAGCTTCCCGCTATCACAGGTGGCATGTGTTTCCACCACCCCGAGGAGGCAGCTCCGAAGTGTAGCCCAGGCTCTCCGCCTTCTCTCTCCAAGCTGCCTGCTTTCCTTTTGCAGTGTCCCTTGTAGTAGCTGGTGTCCCTTCCGCCATAGATACTTCATTCTCCACCAGCCATTCAGCACCTCCTTCTCATGTTCCTCTTCGATGGAGTATTGCTCCTCTCCCCGTTCACAACGTATTTGCCTGTTCCTCCCTCTGGCAGGGTCATCTGGACTCTCAATCAGAGGGGCTTCGAGGTTCTCGGGGGCGTGCTCCAGCACCACCAAGCAGCAGCAGCAGCAACAACAACAGTAGCACAAAAGCAGACCAGCAGCACCAGCAGCACCAGGATCAGCAGCAGCAGAGTAAGCAACCATGCAGCACCAAGCAGGACCAGGAGCACCAGCAGACAGTGGGAGCAGGAGCACCAGCACGCAACCAGCAGGACCAGAGAGCACCAGGAGCACCAGGACACCAGCCAGGACCAGCAGGACCAGGAGCACACGCAATAAGTCCACAGAGCACCAAGCCCAGAGAACCGCCAGCAGAGTAAAGCACACAGAACCCAAAAAAAGGACAAAGCGCCAGCAAAAGATTAAAAAGCAAAAGCACCACTGAGAGCAGCACGCAGCAGAGTAATCACCACAGAAGTCCCAGCACCAGGAGCAGCGCCAGCAGAGTAAGCACGCAGCCAGAAGCCACCAGCACGCAGGAGCACACGCAGCAAGAAGCTCCAGCACCAGAAGAGTCAGCCCGAGCAGCAGAAGCCCAGCAGAAGCAAGTCAGGGCCAGGGGGTGGGATGGTGGCCCTGTCCTTTCTTGCCAAGGGCTGGCAGCAGATGGCACGGGCTTCCTCTTCTTCCCCATAGGTTGTTTGGCTAACTGGAGCTGTGTCTGGCAGCAAGGTCTTTTCCTCTGAATGGCTGAACCTGCTTGCAAGCTGCTTCCTTTATATCAGCGGGGCTGACGCAATGCATCCTCGACCCACATGCGCATGAACGCTTTGCATCCTGCTAAGGCATCCGCTAGGCAATCGCTAGGCCCATCCTGCCTTGTGTCTATGATGCATCTGTCTTCACCCGCTCAGCATCTCTCTGCATCCGTTCCTTCCGTTGCGTGCCGCTTCGCTGTGCTCCCCCGAAGCCCTGCAGATGTTGCCATACCGCTTCCATCCGCTTCTATCCACTATGCTTCCGTGTAGCTATCCGCTTTGCATCCTGGCTACCATCACTCCCCCGTCCGTTTTCTTTCACGTTGTTGTCCGCTCTGCTTATGCAAATTCGGGGCACTTTTGAGAGTGGATAACAACGGATGGAACATTTTCTCGTCCGCTGTGTCCTTTTTACATATGTTTTTCATCCGTCGGCCTATGTGACAGGCCCTACAGTTTTTAAAATCTGGAATGGAAAGGAAATTGAACCAAATTTTGCAGTCAATACCAAGATTTCTTAGACAAATACTGTAGGTTATACGTATGAAGTATTAGAATCTGATGCCATATTTAAATATAAATCTTACTTTTAAATTATTAAAGACTTCAGAATTAGTTTACTCTCTTATAAGTACATTGCCTTACATTAAAAGCCTCATTACACATTTTGTATGAGGAGAATGCTTTTACAAAACTTTTCAGTTAATTTTAAGACGAGTAGTTTATATTTTATAAGAGTTTTCCTCTTTGTGTCTTCATGTGTTTACTTTTAAATAAATAGAAAAGCATCTATCCTCCTACATTTTTTCCTGTTTTTTTTCCCTCTTCTTCCTCAAGGATCCAGTTCATTTTTGTCTGATTAGAAATAATTTGTCCCAAACTCATAAAAGTTTTCAGTCTGTTTAGGTGAAAGAAGCAGAGTCAGGATAGATTGTTTGCCACCTAGAATTCTTGTGAGATGAGTGGTGTTGTACATTTGATAAATGAATAAATAAATAAAATGGATACCAACTCATGGTACTGCTGATGGGCCAATAATTCAGGAACTGTTGTGTGATATTCATCATACTGTTGTTAGTATTACATGTATTTTTACAAAGCATGTATTAATTTGAAGGCCTGTTGATTAGCTCTTTTAAAGAAGACCTGGAAATGATGGCATCTGATGCCCTTTTAACTTCCAGCCTCCTGAGACATACAGAATGGTGGTGGACACTGACAAGTCAGTGGTTTGTGCCAAAAAGCTTCGGGAGACCAAGAATAAATATGGGTGCGGAAGCTTTCATCCTGACTTATTTTTATCAAGGGAAAATTCTTGACAGTGTTTTCTACCCACAACTGAGTGTACCTTACATATAACAAAAAATATTTGTGTATTTGTGTTGTTGTTTGTAAATGCCTGAAATGCAAAGCATGCTCTTTTGAATACAATATGAGTTCATTGCACTGGGATCACTGGACAAGCACATGGAAAACTGTACCTTGTTTGAAAGAGATGGTGTGAGATGTGGGCAGGGAGATACCTGGGTTTAACTTGTGACTCACCTGGAAGAATCAGAGTAATGTGGTCTCAAGATTAGCCTATAATTAATCACCCAAACACTGTATTTCAAACAGACTGTGCCTATTATGGCATATGTTTAGGGTGCTGTTTCTATTATATGAAATTTGGGAAGCCTGTCTTATACTAAGAAATGAAGGCATGGCTTATTGTAAAGTGAATTAAATTCAGCAGGAACTCTTGCTGGAAGATAGATTCCTGAGTATAATATTACTGAAAACAGTATTTAAATAACAGAATATATGTAAATCTTCACAATATAAATTGGTTTGGATGTACAGTATGAGATCAGCCCAGCTCTCACTAAATCTTAACAACTACTTATACTGACTTAAATAATGATAAAATAGTTGAGAGACAAACTCAGCAGCAGCCTATGAAGATCTTTCCCCTCATCTGCCTTTTTTCATTTATCCTAGTGGTGAATTTGGCTCATGAGTTCAAAATGATGCTACAATCTGCAATGTATCATTGTTGTTATATTTAGCAAATGCCCTTGGAACCAAAGTCATCTGATCTCTTTTTACACTTTGATTTTCACCTTCCAATATTCTCCACATAGCACACTCTGAAGGTTGACTTGGTGTTGCTGATATTCAGTTTTGCCACTAGATGGTGACTATTGACTGAATAACATTGGACAAAAGAAAATATTTTCATTCCCAGCCTTCTCTTCTGCCCAGTAGACTTATTGCGTTGCAGAATTAGAAAGAACGCTAAATCCAGTGGGACAAGCCAGATAAAATCTCAACAATTAATGTTAGGTGACCATGAAGAAGACAGATGTATCTTACAAAATCTCTGTTAAATGTTGTATGAGGAGCATCAACTGCCAGTAGCAAACTATTTTCAAAAGATTATATGGAAGTGTACCTTTTGACCTGAAGTCTTCATACATCAATAAAAATATTATATGATTTGCATTTCTATATAAGTGAAAGACTGAACACTTCCTGCACAGAATGATCAAAATAAGCAACATGCAATTAGTAAAGCCAAGGATTTACTGACTTTTAAAAAAAAATTATGCTCCTTTCTAATTATTATGCACAGTTTAAGCATACTTTCTGCCCTGCCTTTGGAATGCCTGTCAGATAAATGCCAAGAAGGATCAGTTATTTCACTGTAAATAAATATTGCTCCCCAGTCATCTCAACATACTCTGAAAAACTATTTTGTCAAATATCAAATTGTATGTTTTGAATGGTATGTTTTAATTTTATTTATTGATTTTTATATCCTACCTTTATTAATTTTATAAATAACTTAAAGTGACAAACATGCATAATACCCCTTCCTCCTATTTTCCCCACAACAACAAACTTGTGATATGGGTTGGTCTGAGAGAGAGTGACTAAGCCAAAGTCACCTAGTCAGCTTTCATGCATAAGCCAGCATTAGAGCTCACAATCTCCTGGGTTCTAGCCTTTTGCCTTCACTGCTAAATCAAATATATTCTATCTGGTCACTAGACCAAACTGGCTATAATGGAAAATTTTATTGTGTTTTCTATTTTAACTTTGTTTATCACCATAAATTAATGAGGTGAGGGGGTATGTGTGTGTGACGATACAAATGTTAACAAACAAATAGCTCTTGTATAAATTGTGTGATTTAATTTGCAAAAATTGCATTCTCTTTTGAAGAATTATTGATTAACAATATATGATTAAATCAATTTGTAGTATTCCTTAATTAAGATAAAGCATTTGAAGATCTTAAACTGGAATCAGATCTTCTTGTTGTTACCTAAGTAAACAGCATAAAGTTTCAAAGGGGTGCTTCAACTAACATCACTTTCAAAATTCAAATTTCCCTCTAAAACCAAAGCAAGATAATTATATTTTTTCACTTTACCTGGTCTTTCAGTTGCTACTCCTAATGTCTTAAATACTGTGAAAGCAAATGTTGTTTATCGATAGAATTCATTATACACTACTCAAAAAAATCAAGGGAACACTTAAACAACACAATTTAACTCCAAGTCAATCACACTTCTGTGAAATCAAACTGTCCACTTAGGTAGCAACACTGATGTTGACAATCAATTTCACATGCTGTTGTACAAATGGATTATTGACAACAGGTGGAAAGCATAGGCAGCTTAGCAAACATCTCCCCAAAAGCATAAGGAGTGGTTCTGCAGGTGGTGACCACAGACCACTCTCAGTTCCTAGATGCTTTCTGACTGATGGTTTGGCCACTTTTGAATGCTGGCGTGCTTTCACTCTAGTGGTTGCATGAGACGGAGTCTACAACCCACACAAGGGCTCAGGTAGTGCAGTTCATCCAGGATGGGACATCAATGTGAACTGTGGCACGATGGTTTGCTGTGTCTGTCAGCGTAAATGTCCAGAGCATGGAGGCGCTACCAGGAGACAGGCCAATACATTAGGAACATGGAGAGGACTGTAGGAGGCAACAACCCAGCACCAGGACTGGTTACCTCCGCCTTTGTGCAAGGAGGGACAGGAGGAGCACTGCCAGAGCCCTGCAAACTGACCTCCAGCGGCCACAAATGTCCACGTGGCTGTCAATGGTCAGAAACAGACTCCTTAAGATGGTATGAGAGCCCGATGTCCACAGGTGGGGGTTGTGCTTTCAGCCCAACACCATGCAGGACGTTTGATATTTGCCAGAGAATACCAAAGATTGGCAAATTCCCACTGCGTCCTGTGCTCTTTACAGATAAAAGCAGGTTCACATTGAGCACATGTGACAGAAATGGACAGGGTCTGGAGATGCCATGGAGAACATTCTGCCTGCTGCAACATCCTCCAGCATGACTGGTTTGGCAATGGGTCAGTAATGGTGGTGGGTGGCATTTCTTTCAGGGGCCGCACAGCCCTCCATGTGGCTCGCGAGAGTAGCCTGACTGCCATTAGGTACCGAGATGAGATCCTCAGACCCCTTTGTGAGGACCATTTGCTGGTGCGGTTGGCCCTGGGTTCCTCCTAATGCAAGACAATGTTAGAACCTCATGTGGCTGGAGTATGTCAGCAGTTTCTGCAAGACAAGAGGCATTGATGCTATGGACTGGCCTGCCTGTTCCCCAGACCTGAATCCAATTGAGCACATCTGGGACATCATGCCTCGCTCCATCCACCAACGCCACGTTGCACCACAGCCTGTCAAGGAGTTGGGGGATGCTTCTAGTCCAGGTGTGTGAGGGCAGATCCCTCAGGAGACATCTGTCACCTCATCAGGAGAATGCTCAGGCATTGTAGGCAGGTCATACAGAGACGTGGAGGCCACACCACTACTGAGCCTCATTTTGACTTGTTTTAAGGACATTACATCAAAGTTGGATCAGCCTATAATGTTTTTTTCCACTTTAATTTTGAGTGTAACTCCACATCCAGACCTCCATGGTGCTAAATTTGATTTCCATTGATAATTTTTGTGTGATTTTGTTGTCAGCACATTCAACTATGTAATGAATAAAGTATTTACAAAGAATATTTCATTCATTCAGATCTAGGATGTCTTATTTTTGTGTTCCCTTTATTTTTTTTTGAGCAGTGTATAAAACTCCAGTTTAGCTACATAAATATATTTTCACACATCAGTTAACCTATAATGAAATATTTCCTAATTAAGTGTTTTGTGAAAAGTCATTCACCCAACCATACTTCTACATTTATTGTTTAGCCACACTTTTTAAATTTAACAGATGATGATTCCAAGAGCAATGAATTCATACACAGAATACTTATGTTCTTCAGTAAATGAATCGAGTATTGTAAATGGTGCTTAAAACACACAAGCAGTTCATTTTGTCCGTAAATTTCAACTTTGTCCCCCCCTCCAGGTAAATATTTCTCCTCTCGTACTAACATTTCTGAATATATTAATTTTCCATGAATATACAATTATATCTATCACCAAAGTTTTGGAAGTACTGTTTTGAAAAACTGGAGACAAATATACATAAAAACAAAAAAGCAGTTTTCTTAAAATCCAAGCAGACCATCTAATTCCAGAGGCTTAAATAAATGGCTTTGAATCAATTATGGTTTAACAAAACCTAACTTGGTTTAGTTGCTCTGGAGTTTGCCCACAACCAAACCCAGAGAGATCCTGGTATGTTTTAAAGAATGAATAGGACAGATTGTGCACATCACCCCATCTCTCCCTTCATCCTCCACATGGTTATGCAGCAACCCTTCCATTTCCCATGTTTCCAGCTTCTTCCCTTCCCTTTGACCTCTGTCTCCACTGAACTATCGTTGTTGATTTCACACTGATTATCACCAAGGATTATCACCTCACCCATGGCTTCTTCCTATCACTTCTCCAATCAGTTCGACTCTGAGCATCTGCATCTTGGTTTGTATTTGGAACAAAACAGCCTTGATTCATTCTGTATACAGACCAAAATATTTGAAATGTGTCAGGCGGAGCTCCATTCAAAATCCAGGAAAGAAATACTTAGACTCTTTAGTTTAGAGAAAAGATATCTTTTACTGAAAGTGAAGTGGTAGCAACCAAAGANCGCAGAGAGAAGAAAGCTAAGCGAGAAATAGAAACCTAACTCTAGCTAATGCTCCCCCCTGCCATTTATACAACAGATGAATGTAACACCTCCAGCTCACTTCCCCAACTTATTCCTATCTCCCCTCCCCCCCCCATTACTTATGGCAGTCGAAAAGATGCAAAGCAATAGCAGAAGATCTTGAAGGCTGACAAAATGTATCTGTCTTGGTTAAGGTATGGAATACCAAAATTACCTGTTCTGTGCATGAAATGATTTCAGCATGGATTCTTGGGTACTGTGCATCCTAATAAATTAAAAATCTCAGTCTTCACAAGACTTTGTTGCACATAAAGGCTGAAATTACTTTTTATTGAGATTGGTTATAATTTTGCAAGCATAATTTTGCTCTGTGTCCTTCTTCATCTTATAGTTCAGTGACTTAGAGAGGCATCTACTTGAGCGGCTTCTGAATATTATCTGATTGTTCTGGATGTAAAAAAATGCTCCAATCTCTTTTGTCTTGGAAACAGAGCCTGTATTTTTCCATCAAGGTTATCTCCCTTATTCTCTACAGTCAGCAAAGGCACATCAGGGGCACTTGTAATCATTTATTAAATATTATTTCTGTCTCAATTAATGGTTTCTTAAAACTGTGTATGTATCAAGTCCTGTATCATAATCTTTGGAAAGGAGCCAAGCTAAACAGTTTAGAGATAAGAAATAGAAAGATGAAAAGCCTATTAACATCAGAGTGTGACTAATTTACTGAATGGTCTGCAACTGCTAATATTATCTGTGCAAGTTATTTTCACATATAGAAAGAGTTATCTCCAATCTTGAAAAAACAGAACCAAAGCACAGCATTATCTCCATCTGCTGATTCACTTAAATATATGCACATTTCAAAGTACATTTTAAAGGAAATTGAAATTGCTAGAAAATATCCATCAAAAGAGAGGCATGCTCTCTTGGGCATATGAATGTGTATATTTAGAAACCCAGATTAAAAAAAAGAGTTTAATCCTTAAAACGGATACACTGAAAAATGGGGAGCATGTGGAAAATAGGGGAGTCTGGCTAAGCATCCATTGCAAAGTCACAAACCGCAACAAAGGGTGTTCGGCTGGGAAAAGCTGATTCTGGTACAAGATAACAAAACTCATATCCCTATGAAATACACTTTTTTACTCCCTTGTTGTTCACCACTGCTAATCTTCCACTTCTAACCAGGGGTGGGATTCAAAATTTTTAAAAACTGGTTCTGTGGGCATGGCTTAGGTGGTGGGCATGGCTTGGTGGTCATGTGACTGGGTGGGCAAGGCTTGGTGGTCAGATTATTGGCTGGGTGTGGCTAACTCAATATCACTCACATTGAGGCACGCATCTCGCCTAGCCTCTCATGACTGTGGGAATGCTGCAACAGTCATGAAAAATGGTCATAAGTCACTTTTTTCAGTGCCATTGTAACTTTGAATGGTCACCCCACACAAGCAAAGTACCAGCAAAGGAGGGGGAAAAAAACTCCAGAGATGTTCCTGACAGGAAGTTTAGTCCTGCCAAGAATGTAATTAGGGGTTACGGAGAGGCAGTTTCTGTAAGCGACACCAGAATGTTCCCTTCCTGCCTTCCTTACAGCATTAGGGCAGTAATTTCTTCTAACAAACGGTTCTCCGAATTGCTTAGAATGTTAACAACCGGTTCTAGTGAATAGGTGCGAACTGGTAGAATCCCACCCCTGCTTCTAACCTAAATCTATCTCCTACTTTTTCTCAAACATTAAAGCTGGACTTCACTGCTGAGGCCTGTATCATAATTTCTCTGCAGAGATTCAGAAGATATATACTTTTTCTTTCCTTAGCTTAGTTAATTTGAGTATAGAATTTCACATTAAGTAGAAATTTATCTCTATATTCTACATCTATAAAGGTTCTTTCTCACTTACCCATAATTGCAATATGAACCTTTGTTTTGCTGTCGTGTCCTCATCGTGTCACCTTCCTCCCAACCCAGACTGTAAATGAAACAAGTTAAAGTTGTCTGGAGCTGTTCTGTTTTTAAAATAGGACTTTCCATCTTCTCTTGATGCAACTTTTGCCAGTGATTTAATCTGGCACCTTTCAGTTACTATTTGGTTGAGATTAGAACTTGGAACCTGCCCCGCCACTTTAGGTTGCCTTGGGTTCATCCTCTCCTGTTTGGTTGCTGAGCAAAACCCTGCTGAGCCCCATTCTTCTGCTTAACATTTTAGTTTGGAGTACAAGAAATTCCCAGTCCTCTGATGCACAGAAGAATGAATCTAAACAAGGAACAAGAATTAGGTTCTGTCTGCTATATATTGCTAATATGTCAGATTGTGATTTACAGGTTTCCTGATATTTCTGCTGACAAGAGAATTGGGTGGTTTTGGTTTCAGGCTATATTTTAAAATTATTTTTATTATCTCTGTGGACTTGGGCAAGGGGACCACAATCATTAAAACTTTTGCCCTTACTAGGTAATTCTTCATCTATCTCATGAAGCTATCCCATGCAACTGCAGTTTTTCACAATCTGGGAGTTTTTCATTCAACAATGCACCATACTTATTTGAGTCTCATTCAGGAATGTGCCTTTTCCCACTCCACTGGGAATTTATAAGCATCAGGTGCTTCTGTGATAACTATTCTTATTAAATGCAAGACCAATAATAATAATGTAAATCTAGAATGTTTGCTTTAGTGTGTGGATTTTGTCCAGCAGCTTCTTCCAGGTCTGCTAGCCATGAGGTGGGGATTGGATTCCTTGGAAATGCCTACTGTACCTACTTCCCTTTGCAGTACTAACTGAGGATAGAGCTAATCTAATTTGTGAAATTCAAGGAAACTGTTCTTCCTATTTTCTCCACTACCACAACCTTATGAGGTGGGTCGGAGTGAAAAAGAGTGATTAACCCAAAGTCACTTAGCCACCATCCATGCCTAAAGAAGAACTAGAACAATTAGTCTCCAGTTTGTAATACATTATCTTGGTCTTGCAGAGAAAAACTTCCACTCAAATTCTAAACTTGTCCTAGGAATAATTTGCCCTTGAATAAATTTGGGGCAAAGTTGTCACTAATAGTCAGTAGAGTATTACTGAGTTGCTCCAAAGAAAAAATAAATGAACAGGTTCACCTTTAATCTAAAATGAGTGTATAATATTTTTAAGTGCATTGTTATAAATGTAGACCACAACCAACTACTTGATAAAATAGAAAAGTGTGGGTTAGACAGCATCATCATCAGATGGATTCATAGCTGGCTGACTAACAACACTCAACACATAATCCTCAATGGAACTGCATCTACATAGAGGAAAGTATGTAGTGGGGTACCCCAAGGCTCTGTTTTAGTCCAACATCTTCATCAGTGATTTGGACAAAAGGATAGATGGAGAACTCATCAAATTTGCAGATGACACCAAGCCAGCAGGAATAAGCCAATACTTCAGAAGATTGGCTTGGATTTTGACAGACTTGAACATTTAGTGCTATCTAACAAAATAAAATTCAATGGTGAAAAAAGTAAGGTTCTACATTTAGACAAGAAAAAACAAATACACAGGTGCAGTATAGATGGTACCTGGCTTATTAGTAGTAACTGTAAGAGGGAGCTTAGAGTCCTAGTGGCCAATCACTTAAATATGAGCCAGCAGTGTGCTGCAGCTGCCAAAAAAGCCAACACAGTTTTAGGTTGCATAAACAGAGGGATAGAATCAAGATCAAATTAAGTGTTAATACCACTTTATAATGCCTTGGGAAGACACACTTAGAATACTGCATCCAGTTTTGCTTGCCACAATGTAAAAAAGAAGTTGAGATTCTAGAAAGAGTGCAGAGAAGCGCAACAAAGATGATTAGGGGACTGGGGGGGAGGTTAAAACATGTAAAGAACGGTTGCTGGAATTAGGTTTGTCTAGTTTAACGAGAAAAAGGACTAGGAGTGATATGATGGCAGTGTTTCAATATCTCAGAGGTTGCCACAAAGAAGAGGGAGTCAAGCTATTCTCCAAAGCATCTGAAGGCAGGGCAAGAAACAATGGAAGAAAACTAATCAAGGAGAGAAGCAACCTAGAACTAAGAAGAAATTTCCTGGCAATTAGAACAATTAATCAGTGGGACAACTTGCCTTCAGAAGCTGTGAATGCTCCAACACTGGAAACTTTTAAGAAGGGATATGATGACAATTTGTCTGAAATGGTATAGGTTTCTTGCTGGAGGAGGGGATTGGACTAGAAGATCACAAAGGACCCTTCAAATTCTGTTTTTCTAAATCACATTGTTTGTGGTTTTGTCTCCAGAAAGATTTAATTGTTCCCCATCCCCAATGCCCCAATGGGATTACACTACTACACTACACATGAGCTTACACTACACGATTACACTACACTACACTACTACACTACACATAAGCCACGGTGATACAGTGGTTAGAGTGCAGTACTGCAAGCTACTTCTGCTGGCTGCTGGTGCCTGCAATTTGGCAGTTCAAATCTCACCAGGCTCAAGGTTGACTCAGCCTTCCATCCTTCCAAAGTGGGTAAAATGAGGACCCAGATTGTTGGAGACAAGAAGTTGACTCTGTAAACTGCTTTGAGAGGGCTGTAAAAACACTGCAAAGCGGTATATAAATCTAAGTGCCATTGCTATTGGTTCTTGAGCCTGTTTGACCTTGGACACCCATGGAGATTAAAGCCCCTGTCCCACTGCACTTATGGATGCAAAGAGGATGTAAAATGTTAAAAAAAGCTTGCCATCCATTGGAAA
>BHFT01039581.1:0-13367 GCA_004320025.1 Laticauda laticaudata | reverse complement strand
ACTGAGAGTATTTACACCAAGACAAATTCCTTGTGTGTCCAATCACACTTGGCCAATAAAGTATTCTATTCTATCTGTATTCTATTCTGTATAATAATAATAATCACTTAACCTTAATGTCATATAATTTTCCCACTAGGATCTAAAATCCCCAGTTCAGAACATATAAAATTAATACATTATTCATTATTCTGTGTCCCAATTTATTGAATGCAGCTTTCAACTAAATGAACATTTTTATATAAGTGTAATTTAATTATTTAGGATCCATTTCAAAGATTTTAAATGTTCAAAATTCTGCTACTAATAGGACTTTCTCCTTTTTATTTGATCATCAGCCTGAGGTGGAATTTTATATCCAGTTCACTATTTATGACACAGATATTGTCTTAGCAGCAATCCATTGTTTGTTGTTTAGTGAGAAAATGTGTGGATTTGTATGTGTGTGTTTATGTGTAAGTGCTTATAGGTATGAACGTATGTGAACGCACACAAAAAACACACACATAGCATACAGATTATAGTTTTGCTTCTTATCTTGATATAGTGACATGATAGTTACTATAACCACTATGTATTTTTCAGGAAGATGCCTTTAACTAGTGTCATCACTTTAACCCTGGTGGCTGAGAAAAATAGGATTTCTGCAACCTGTGTAGTACATAGTATAGTATGCACCATACCAACATATAAAAAACCTGCATCCAGTTTTGGTTGCCATGATATTAAAAAAAATGTTGAGACTCTAGAAAAAGTACAGAGAAGATTAACAAGGATGATTAGAGGACTGGAGGCTAAAACATATAAAGAATGGTTGCTGGAACTGGGTGTGTCAAGTCTGATGAAAAGAAGGACTAGGGGTGACATGATAACAGTGTTTCAATATCTCAGGGGCTGCCAGAAAGAAAAGGGAGCCAAGCTATTCTCCAAAGTATCTGAGGGCAGTTCAAGAAGCAATGGATAGAAAATAATCCAAGGAGACAGGCAACCTAGAATGAAGGAGAAATTTCCTGAAAGTTAGAACCATTAATCAATTGAACAACTTCTCTCCAGAAGTTGTGAATGATCCAACACTGAGAGTTTTAAAGAAGAGATTGGATAACTATTTGTCTGAAAAGCTATAGGGTTTTCTGCCTAAGCAGGGATTGGACTAGGCTCCAGGTCCCTTCCAACTCTGTTATTATATTGTCTTCTAAAATAGGAAAAAGTAATAAAAATAAAATAAATCATAGGAGTCATAAAATCAACTAAAATTTAGCAGAAGAACAATGGCAAATTTTTGATTTGTTTCTGGATTAGTATGAAAAATAAAGGGGGAAAGTTATAAAGACACACTCCAAAACCGATATATCAGAAAGAATAAGCAGCAAGTTATAAGATCCATCACTGATCAGACTTACAGAATGAGGATTAAAAAAAAACACCCTCATGTATACCTAAAAAGAGATAAGTTATCTCCCACTAGGGAATCTAAATGAATTTCAAATTTTTCAGTGATCAGAGTGAGAATGTTTGGAGAAACATGAAACAGTTTGGAAAACAGTTTGAAAGACTCTGATAGTCTCAGGGCAATAAGCTCTAGAGGTATTCAAAGGAATAAAGATCAACTGAATACCATGATATACAAATGAAAGTATTATTGATTCAGAGTGTAAGAAAGACTTGTGAAATGTCATAAATCAAAACACCAAACAGAATGAATGAAAAGCATTTTAACTTATTATTTGACATATTTGCTAATGCTTACGCAATGTAAACTGTTGCTTTTTATGTGAATGAGCAATTTGTCTATAACAGAGTTCAATACTTAGTGATACCTGAACATCTAAAGCAGCCATTAGTTTTATTAATTGAAGTTCAAAAGTGCTGCTGTGATGGAGATTCAGAGAAAGTGCACATTTGAAGCTCTTGATAAAGACATGTCCAACTTTCAATCAGTGGACCAGCTGCCTAGCCTCAGTTGTCTTGGCACAAGCCTTTTATGGGCAGCAAATACATGGAGGTCCTTAATTACTTTCTTCAGTTTATCAAAGTGGGAAATGCACTTCTCCAGGTTACTTTATTGTATGAAGACAGTGCAATATATGTCTAAAAATGAAATACCTTCTCAAGATAAATTGTCTATGAGCAATACACACTTTAAAGGACATTTTATCAACCTATTTATCTTTCTTTGATTCAAGTAAAATTATTATTGCTTTCTGAAAATATGTATTGGGTAAAATTTAGCACTAAATTGATCGTCCAACTATGATGCTTTTTTAATCACATTAAAACCTTTCAATTGACTAAATTGTTTTAATTACTCCAATTAATACCTAATTTATCTTAATTTTCTCTGGTGACATCCTTCATATTTCCTGTTACTTTTTCTCTGGAAAAAGGGGTACTACATCTAAGCAGTAGATGTCATAAGCAGTGGGATAATACAAGTTTCCTCCTTAGGCCCAGTACTCTTCAATATTTTCATAAATGACTTGGATGAAAGAACAGAAAGGGAACTGATCAAATTTGCAGATAACAATAAGCTGGCAGGAATAGCCAATACCTCAGAAGACAAGCTTCAGATCAATAAAAGATCTGAACAGATTTGAACAATAGACCCTGTCCAACAACATGACATTTAATGTATAGCAAAGTAAGGTTTTATACCTATGAAGGAAAATCCAAAGTACAAATAAAGATTAGGTGAAACCTGGCTCAAAAACAATAACTGTGAGGGGGACCTAGGACCTTGTAGTCCTATTTTATAATCACTTAAACTGGAATGATCCACTGGAGACAAAGACATATGAAGAACAGTTGTAGCAATTGGTATGGCCAGTCTAAAAAAAAAGGACTAAGGGTGATATGATAGCAGTATTTCAGTATTTAAGAGATTTCCACAAAGAAGAGAGGATCAACTTATTTTTCAAAGCACCGGAAGCAAGATAAGAAACAATGGATGGAAACTAATCAAGTAGAGAAGGAAACTCCTAATTTCCTAACCATCAGGATAATTAAGCAGTGGAACAGCTTGCCTTCAGAAGTTGTAGGTGCTTCATCACTGTAGGTTTTTTTTAAAAAAATTAGAAACCACCTGTCTGAAATGATACAGGGTCTCCTGCTTGAGCAGTATGTAGAGCAGAATCTATTGTTAATACAAATGCCAGATAACCTACTTCAAATTCATATGGAGCATGATTTCCCTTAGTAATGAGTAACAATCAAGTTTGGATGGTTTATCGAAGGATATGTTTTTATTGAACTTTCTGTTTGAAGGATTGCCAGTCCACATCTGGTTTAAAGATAATAAAGAAGGATGATAAAGAAGGATGATAAAGAAAGATGTAAGAAGGGTGAGCAAGGATCTTGAAGTTTCTCATTAATCTCCAAGATAAAATTGAAAAGGCATGCACATTCATGATCTATCGGCTTCTCAACTTTAAAAGATAATTGTTTAAAAGATACTTGTACTTTTATTTCATTTAGGAACCATAGTGGCACAGTATTGTAGGATTATTGTGCCTGCTTCCAGAAGTTCCAACCTGACTGGCTCAAGCTTGAGTCTTCAGCCTTCCATCCTTCTGAGGTTAATGAATGAGGACTCAGATCATTAGACACAACATGTTGACTCTATAAACAGCTTAGAGAATTCTGTAATGCATATTTTTTATTTATTTCCTTTGTCAATCACTTACAAGATAATAAGCAGAAGTATAAACATGAGTAAGAACACAGGAAATAGATACAAATAAGTGGGGACAAAAGCACAGGGATGTTAGGCACTATATGATGCAGTATACAGCAAGGGTGGGATTTAAATTCCTTAACAACCTGTTCTGTGGGTGTGGCCAAATTGTGGGTGTGGCTTGGTGGTCATGTGGCTGGCTGGGCATGGCTTGTATGTAAATATTATAAATATTTATGTAAATATTTATTTTTTTATAAAAAGAGAACAACTTTTACCCAAAAGCAAACAAAGCAGAAAGGCAAATTGAGTTGCTCACAGAATCACTTAGAGATCTATCTATCTATCTTCAATCGGCTACCTGAGTCTGTCACATAAAATTTGCTTGCAAGCACATTCATAAAATTTGCTAGCAAGCAAAATTAACTGACAATGCACCATGGATGCGACAACGCACCATGGATGTAAATATTGATTTTTTTTATAAAAAAGAGCAACTTTTACCTAAAAGCAGGCAAAGCAGGCAAGCAGATTGAGTTGCTCACAGAATCAAATATTAATTTAGAGATCTATCTGCAATGAGCTACCTGAGTCTACACTGAAAAGTTTCAGTCCTAAGGAAGTTTTGGCTCTGCTTTTAGATTAGTTACAAAGTAAAAAAAATCCAAGGATTTCCTGCTTTCTAACTAGTCTAAATCTCCAGGAAGAGCAAAACAGCTGATGGTCAGGAAAGAAAAGGAAAAATAGCAACTTACCAAAGCAGGCAAGTTGAATGGCTTGCATGCCAGGTAAGAGGTGAGTGGGGAGGGGAGGGGCCGGCTAGTGGAGTGATTTGCTGGTTCTCCGAACTGCTGACAATTGTGTGTGCAGCATTTGCAAAAAATCTCCACCTGGACAGCTGACAAGTGCTGCACTTGGGCGCACAATGTTTGATAATCCTCTTGTTTTCTGATTTTTCAACCTCATCTGTGCCACACAAAGCAGCTGAGGAGGGAAAAGCAAGGAATAAAGGACAGTCTAGAGCCTGGGCTAGTGGGTGGGCCAAACACCAAACCAGTTCTTTGTGAACTGCTCTTCACAGCTACAGGTTCTATAGAACTGGGCTGAATCGGGAGCATCCCATCCCTGGTATACATTATACCTTCGTCTAAGACCTATTGCTATTTAAAAATCTATTTCTAAAAGTGGTTAAAATGTCCTGAAATCTCTCTCTCTCTTTGGTCATCTTGTTCATCTTGTATTAACTCTTTTTTTAATGATGTTTTAAGTCTGACCTAATCATGATTAATATAAAGCAAGACAACATCAAACTTCTGTCTAACATGGAAGTACAAATATACTATTAACTGTTTGCTTCTAACATAGAAGTAGTAGAGTACAAATATAATATTAACTGTTTGCTTCTTAAGGCATGGAACAAAATTTAGAGAGCATTGTGCATTTTAATTTTTTGCCCCATAAATATGTGTGAAAAGGTATTTTATCAAAGCATATCATAGAATTAGTATAATTATAATAGTATAAGTTTATTATTATATAGCCTATTCCTGTTTCTCACATTTTATATACTCAAGGATTCTCATACAATAAATAAATAGTACTATAAATATGAATATTTTATACACCTACACACACACACACACACAATCAAAAGCAGAGCACCAGGTCACTTTAAGCTTGATGAAATTTGTTAATTAATTTTATCATTATTAATTTATCTTTTCAAAGCAATAAAGAACAGATAATTCCCTTCATTTCATTTTCATGCAACTGAATTGATTGCATTAAAATTGATAAGTAAATGAGTTAATTTGGGTTCTCAGAATCTGATTGCAAAGGGATGTAATTAAATGTAGTCAAAAGGAGAGGGACAAAAATCCTTAGAAATGTTGGGGCAGCTATTAAGAGAAGCAAGAAGACAATTAATGTAAAGTATCTTGGGGCGACTAAGAAAAGGAACAGAACATGTCCCAAAAATAGAAATGCAAGAAATGAAATCTGGAGTTAGGAAAGATATAACAAAATGTGGAATAATGGCTGCAAGTTACAAATGTAAGATAGAGAGGAAGACATGAAAGACAAAATAAAATAAGCCCGGAGAGGGAAAAAAGGAAAAGAAAGGAAAAGGTTAACCAAGGAGGGATGAAGAAATTAATAAACAAACCTTTAAGTTCAGCAAGAGATGAAGAGCAGTCATGAGTAAAAGTGTGCTGCATGTTCCAGGGAGCAAATAAAATCTATATGATCCACATATGACAAACTTGATAATTATTTTCAAAATTCATGTATATTATATTAGCATATGTTTGATTTCCTTATTATGTAGCTTGAAAGCAGAATCTGTGTCCATGTCAGCTTCACAAATGTGTAATTACAAAATCAGTTATATCTTATGGTAGAATGTGAAATAGGCTTTTGAAATACATCTCTGATGTATTTTGATCACAAAAGCATCTCTTATTAGCACACATGAAAGCAAGGTAATTTATGTAATTTAGCTAGTTTGGTTTAGGAAAATCTATATACTACTAAAACTCTCATTGTCGTGATCTTTACCTGAGTGAAATGGTGGATAATAAGCAGGGTGGGGTTTAGCTGATTCGTATCAGTTTAGGTGACCTGGCTGTTAATTTTACATCCAGTTTGGTGAACCGCTAGTTTTGATGACCAGCTGGCCCTAGCTTGCCCCCCCCCCCCGGTGTCCCNCCCCCCCCCCCCAGGTGTCCCCACACAGCCCATTTTGGATCCCAGGTAACAGCAGGAAGTGCATGAAGCCCAGGGACATGGAAAATGGGTCTCCCAGAAACCTGTGGAGGGCAAAAATAGGCCTATTTCTGGCCTCCATAGAGCCTCCATAGCCCGGGAACATTGAAAACAGGCTCTCCACAGCTCATTTTCACTCCCAGGATGATACAGGAAGCTGACTAGGCCACACCCACCATGGTCACACCCACCTAGCAATCGGGGAGGGAACCAGTTGTTAAATTATTTGAAGCCCACTACTGATAATAAGGCAATAGCAATAGCACCAAGACTTACATACTGCTTCACAGTGCTTTAGAGCCCTCTCTAAGTGGTTTACATAATATGTAATAATGTTTGAACCAAGGTACCATGCTAACTTAGAACATGTATCCAAAATCTGGGACCCTTGACTCCTGAAGAAATAAAATTTGGGGAAATTGTCACTGTTGCCATGTTAGAGGCGGCGGTTGTATTCTGCTCTTGCTGCAGTCATATCATCTTCATTTTCTCATATTTTTATTCTGTGGCAATTTCAGAGCTACTATCATAATTCCTTGTTCGATCTCTCATCCAAAATGTGAGTATCCCCTATTTTCTGATAGAACATTATTCTGTATCACCTCATAGTGAGATGGGTGATAAACAAATTGAATAAATATATAAAAACAAATATGTAGATGTGGAATTGAGTTTGTGGATATATATATATATATTATATATTTGTGCTGTTTAGCTTCCTTCGGGTATTATCCCACGTCATTGTAGTTCTGTTAAAGTTGTAGCAACGTTATTTCAAGCGAATCTCATCTGCCATCATCAGGTTTCTGTGTGGATGTGTTTCTCACAGCTTTTGGTTTCAATTCGAGGCTGGATCCATTTTTGGATTGGCTAGGAGCCTGGGTCTGTGTTTCAACTGGACTTGGAGTTTGATTGATCTGGTGTTCTCTGGTTTTCTTCTTGTCTTTTGTGCTATTGATTGGCTGGCCAACACTCTTGTTCTTCTGTTGGAGGCTTTCCAGTGCAGATTGGCTTCGTGTGAAAAGGATGGCTTTTCTTCATCAGCAAGCTAGGTTTCACCTGGGGCCTGCATGGGGGTGTTTGAGTTGATAGGGCATCAGAGGAGTCTGTCCTGCTGCTTCAGGTGTTTGTCTGTTTTTGTGTTGTGGAATTCTTTCTATTTGAGAAGCTGCATGTCTCAGGTTCCAAATGATTGACAGTCTGCTGAATCATCTCTCTGTTCATGCCTTTCAGGTCTTTTTCAATCTCTATGGCTCTCTGATGATTCTGTTGGTTGGGTTTTTCTATAGTGGTAGGGTTTTGTTACCATTTAAGTTGATCTGTGACCTTGTGCGCTTTCATGTGTGGACTTGTGAGGAGGTGATGTTCCAGCCTTTTTTATACTTGCATTTGTGTTCATCCAGGCGGGTACATTATTCTCTCTATTTGTTCTGCCCACATGTATGTGGCCGGGCATGATGCACAGGGAACTCGTTATATGCCTTGGTTTCCAGGTCAATTGTCTTTGGGGTCTGTTGATCTTCTAGCTTCTCTGTTCGATCTTAGTGTGTTTTTGTGGATCCAAGCTTAGGTGATTTTGTTTTTGTGGAAGCTGTTGGCTGTCCAGTACTTTACGTCAGGTTGCAATAGTTCAGTCTTTGTATTGTGTTCTTGTCTGCCAAGGTGTTTGCGTTCTGGTGATAGTGTTTTGGGCCACAGAATTTATCTGCCCTGGGTGGTGGTGGATTGGCATTTGAGGTAGCAGTTGTGTGTATTTTCTTCTGGTATAGGGTGTGTCCTAGATTTTAAACTGTGCCATCTGTTATTTTGTAGATTAGTATATCTAGGAATGGTAGTTTTGTTTGTTTATTTCCGTTTCCATGGTGAACTTGATTTTGCGAGTAGTTGTTGCTGTTTAGGTGTTGTTAGGAAATTGTTAGGTTTTCTTTTCCATGGGGCCAAATCACAAATGCTTGTCATCGATGTATCTTAGACAGCAGTTTGGACTTCGTGGGTGGCATTAGCCAGGGCTCTGGATTCAAATTTCTTCCATGAAACAGGTTTGCAATGATGGGTGACAGTGGTGATCCCATTAGGGCGGCTCCGTCAATTTGCTTGTATTCTTTGTCCTTTGTATATGGAAATATGTTGTTGGTTAAGCAGTGTTCTGTTAGTTCCATGAGGTGACTTTTAGCTTGGTTTGGTATTTTATTTTTTGATGGCATTTGAGGTTTCTCTTTATTGGAATTGAGTGAATTAGTAAATCCATGTTGAAACTTACAAGCAGATATCTCTTTCCACATGTAGAACTTTTGATCATTTCTAAGAAGTGTATGAATTTTTGTACATATGAAAGCCTGCCGGTTTTCACAGCATGGGGCTGCTAGTTGTTTTGCTAAGTGTTATAGCTAGGTTTTGAGTGGTGCTCCTTTGGAGCTGAACTATGGGTCTTCTGAGAGGTATGCGAGACGGTATATATATATAACTTATATATGTCAATACTTTAGTCAGCCGTGCCATTAACAGCTAATGCGCTTCCACAAAAAACAAAATCACCAACTTTGACCACAAAAAACACACCAAGACATAACAGATACCTAGAGATCAAACAGACCTATGGAACAGCTGTCTCTCCCTACATAAGAGGTAAGATCTACACAGGCATCACATCAAGACTGCCCTCAAAACAGACCAAAAAAAATAGCAGCCCATCCTTAAAACCCCAAAGACAAAAATTGACCTGGAAAACCAAGGCAATACAAAGTCTCCCTGTACATCATGCCGGCCCATACATTGCGACAGACCAATAGAAGAATAAGTTTAGCCACCTAGCATGAACACAAAAAATGCCAGTAAAAAAGCTGAAACACACCTCCTCACATAGTCCAACACATGAAAAACCACATGGTCACAACATCAATTTCAATGGCACTAAAACCCTAGCCACTACAGAAAAACCCCATCCACAGAATCATTCAGAAAGCCATTAGAGATTGAAAAAAGACCGTGAAAAGCATGAAACAGAAGAGCATGATTCCAGCAGATTGTCCAATCATCTTTGGAAGCCTGCACTATTCCAAATAGAAGATTTCTCCACACCAACCAAACCAGGCAAACACCTGAGCACAAAAACAGCACTCCCTCTGATGCCTCCAACTCGACCCCCCCCACCAGGAACCCAGGGTGAAACTCGCTTGCTGATGAAGAACAGCCGTCCTTTCACACGAAGCCAAGCTGCACTTGAAAAGCCTCCAACATAGGAACAGAGTGTTGCCAGTAATCAAAGCCACAAAACAGACAGAAGAAACCAGAAACATCCAATCAATCAAACCTCAAGTCCAGTGAACACAGACCAAAACTCCCAGCCAATCAGATAGGGCCAGCCTCGAATTTTGAAACCAAAAGCTGTGAAGACCCACATCCATACAGAAGCCTGAATGATGGCAGATGCAAGATTCTGCCTGAAATAGTTGCTACAACTTTAAAAAGCCCACTACAATGACCGGTGGGATAATTAACCCGAAGTAAAGCTGAACAGCACACATGTACATAGTATATATATATGTATGTATATGTATATAGATAGATAGATAGATAGAATAGATAGATAGATAGAATAGATTAAGATAGATAGATAATAGATAGATAGATATGTGTGTATTTTTTTAAGTTTTCGCGGGTACTTACATGTGTGCTGTTAGCTTCCTTTGGGTATTTATCCCACGTCATTAGAGTGCTTTTTAAGTTGTTAGCAACATTTCAGCAGAATCTCATCTGCCATCATACAGGCTTCTCTGTATTGAATTTGTATGTGGGTAGCGCTGATCACAGGCAAAAATTGGTTAAATTTGAGGCTTGCCTATTTACTGTGCCAGGCATGTTTTTTTCTTACATCCTGATTTGCGTTGGGAGTCATTGGTCTGTGTTTATTGTCTTTGGATTTCTTGGAGTCTGATGGATTGGCAGTCTTGATGATTTTCTGCCTGAAAATTTGCTACAGCTTAAAAATCACTTACAATTGGGCAGCTGGATTACTACCCGAAGCGAAGCTGAACAACCACACACACACACACACACACACACACACACACACACACACACAATATATATGTATATATATATATATATAGAGAGAGAGAGAGAGAGCTCCACAGACCTTGAACACTGCTTCTCTGTACTTCGTACACCCCCACCAACTTCCTGATCTGCTTCACTGTCCTGAAAGACCCCTCCCCTTTTTTAATGAGCCTCTAGGTTGGTTAGGAATTATGTGATGTTGGTGCAGGGAGTAATTCTAAATCCACCGGGTGGTAGGCTGGGTAGGGGAGATGTTAACTTAATATGTAGGTGAGGGGACCAATTTTAATCTTGTTCCAGCACTTAATAATCTTCTCAGCAGCCCTGATTGGACACACAAGGAATTTGGCTTCAGTGCATCAGATCTCAGTGTATATCATGATTTATCACTTATAGCTTTTATGTACCATGAATGGTTATAAATCAAAACTACCTGTATTCCAAATCTTAGTGGCAATGGTAATAGATTGTATCTCATTACCATTGTCATTAAGATTTGGAATATAGATACTCTTGACTCATAACAGAGGTTCCCAAACTTGACAACTTTAAGATTTGTGGACTTCAACTTCCAGAATTCTTTAGCCACCTATGTTGGAGTTGAAGTCCACAAGTCTTAAAGTTGTCAAGTCTGGTGACCCCTGATTTATAACCATTCATTTGGTGCTGGGGTGTCAAACTCACATTGTCCTGGTAGTGTTATGCAACATATCAGAATTTTCCCCCTTTGCTAAACCAGGCATGGGCATGGCTAGCATGTGATGTATCTACCCAGCAGCAGAGGTGGTATTCAGCAGGTTCTGACCAATTCTGGACAACCAGTGGAAATTTTGAATAGTTCAGAGAACCGGCGTATACCTCCTCTGACTGGAGATTTTATAGCATCCTTCCCCTGCCACACCCACCAAGCCACGCCCACAGAACTGGTAGTAAATGTCTTTGAATCCCACCACTGTCCAGAATGCCAGGAATTTGACAGCTGATTTAGTTCTTTTCAAAGTTACACTGGCAGTCATTACCACTACTATGAGGAAGGGACAAGAAAGAAAAAGAAAGTTTAATAGATGTTCAATTAATAGTGAAAAATCATACCAAGGGAGCAATCATATCCAGCAGTAATGTATATGGAATATGTGTTTTTTTTTACTTGTATTCTAATACCTATTTAATCCAGAATAAGGTACTGCATTCTGCCAGTTTCTTTGTGGGATGATACTTGTTGGAGAGAATCAGAAAGGTGACTTTGCCCCCACCTCCTGAATCTCTTGGTGTGTTTTAATAACACATTATTTTTTCTGGAAAGGGTATTTGATTTGGATGTAGTTTATACAATCCCTCCAGATTTGGAACAGAATCTGCTTGATTAGTTGCTGAAAACAATAAGAGGTTTATGGTATCACCACAGTATATATTTTACCTTTTCTTCAGGATATATTTTTTTAGCGTTTCCATCAAATTGCTAAGTGAAGCAAACTAGAATCTAATTTATCAATATTAGATCACTTCAGCTATCATCAGATTTCAGCAAGATGGAAATCAGCACTGTTTTACCTTATTTAGGCACAAAGTGTAGAGGAAAGAATTGAAGTTTAATTCCAACAAGGCCAATTACTTTATGTTTTCAAATGAATTGAGTTTAGATTTTTTGGGAGGTAGAGAAGGGTTGAGTTCTCTTTAAATTAGTCAACTTCTAATTTGTAGATTAAAAAATGTAGTTGATAATCTGTATCATTTAGAATGTCAAATCTCATTTGTATGGAACACTTTTATTAGCTTAAATTTCTATTCCAGGTATAATTATAATTAGAAAGAAATATGTTTTCTTCATGTAGCCTGGAAAACTCCAATTAATTTATGGCAATATGCTGCATATATTTTTTCAGATATATTATCTGAAAAATCAATTAGAATAATCTATGGCAGATTGTTACTGACTATAATTGGTAATTAATGATCATATTAAAGCTTTATCTTGCTGTTTCCAAATTTGATCCTGAGCCTACTTCAAACCTATTTAAAATCTTTCATGACTTAGGGCCATAATATACATTATAGAAATGTATTCTATTATCTTCTTATTCAAAGTTTTAAATCTGTCCCAGAGGCTCTGTTCAAAGGTACTACATACTAAAATATTATGGCTTGCTAGCAGGCTGATAACACTTTTAATAATACAATGATTATTACCTTCCAAAATTACATCACTGAGGGTTAGCCTGACTTTTAAGGGGAGTCTGTTCCAAAACATTGGGATAATAATTTAACACCAACAATTATATGACATCAGCTTCAATCACCCCACATAACAATGTAATTATAAACACAAATCACAAACTCTTGGACTAATTGACTCTAGCTAGAGTAGGCAGTCCTAAATGTAGATATTCAAAGAAGGCTCTATAACAGAAATCAGCATTTTGAATTGTTCCTGGAAAGCATTTGGCAACTAATATAATATTGCAAGTCAAATAAAATAACATTATTTAATGTTAGTCAGAAAGGAGAATGTTAACTGTAATTTCTCAATGATAACAAAATAAAGAATAACAGATCTGGAGGTCTTCTAGTCCAACCCCCCTGCTCAAGCAGGAAGCCCTTTACTCTCCTTAAAAACTTCCAGTGTGGAGCATTCACAACTTCTGGAGACAAGTTGTTCCACTGATTAATTGTTCTAACTGTCAGAAAATTTCTCCTTAGTTGGACAATGGTTCTCTCCTTGGTTAGTTTCCATCCATTCCTTCTTGTCCTCCCTTCAGGTGCTTTGGAGAATAGATTGATTCCCTCTTCTTTGTGGCAACCCCTTAAGCCCATGTCACACTGCACCAACGGATTCAAAGAGGATGTAAAACGGACAAAAAAGCTTGCCATCCGTTGGTTA